>JALKBU010000231.1:0-58222 GCA_023091735.1 Trichomonas tenax
TTCATGAATAACTTCTGTAAACGTTCGGGGAATGTTTTATAAAAAATGTACTGACTCATTCTTTACTTAGGAAATAAAAAAATAAATTATTTTAAAAACTGATCAGATTTTATAAAGTCATAAGTTTCAAAATAAAATTAACTTTAGTTTTGTAAGAAATTCAAAAATTTATTTTCTATATGGGGGACTGACTTATAAAACTAATTCTATCGTAAATGTATAAAAGGATGTTCGCAGAACTCGAGTCTTCGCCTCGAGTTCTGCGAACATCTCATTACTAACTACTCTTATCTGCGATATTTTCAGGAATGGCGAATATTTAAGGCAGCACGACGTTTCAGGATCTAATAAATCAATAATGACTTTATGACCTGTTTTTAATGCAATAAGTGTTTCAAGGTCTTCTTTCGGCAATAGTATTTGATCGTGTGACATTAAATTACATATTAATTTTTTATCTTGATCTAGCAGTATATTCTGATATAATGAAAGAAGAAATTCATCAACAGATTTATAATTAACTTTTAAGTCACTGTAGGGATTCATAACTGCTTCTCTTGTTATTATTGGCGCAGGTGGTGGGGGTATGGCTCTTCGAGCCTGAGCCCCTTTGGGGCGTATTCAACTCTTACCGAATCAGTAGCGGTGGTTTATTTTATGTCTTTCAGTTCTGTTTCATTAGTTAATTTATCCGGGCTATAATTTTTAATGATTATGTTATTTGTAGTCCTTGAGTCAGCATTACTTGTAGGCTCTATGGGGACATTAATGGCTCCCGCAAGAATACTTTTACTTCTCATTTACATTATAATAAAAAACTTTTATTTCAATAAAAAAATTGTGACGATAGAAAACGCCATTTAAATTTACCCATAAAAGGGAAATTTAAGATGCATCTCTGACTCCTTATTTACTAATTTTAAACTTATACGTGCGCTACCAAATGTGGTAATGCGTTCTCCACTAGTTTTTCACTAGTTCCAAGAATCAATCAGTGCAGTCATTGCTCTTGCCAGTGAAAAACTAGCGGTGCTTCATTCAAGAATTCTCAATCTTTGATATTATCGCAACTTCATCGCAAATAAGGCATCAACAGTCGACAAATCACAAGCGCGAAGCTTTTCTACTCAGTTTATGGTTTGCTGTCTGTTTGTGTCTTCGAGATTTGCTCAGTACTTAGTCATTCGACATTCTTTTTACAAATATACATTTTCTATGGCATCATGATGTTTCTAGAACGCACGATGATCTAAAAATCTCAGAGTACCACAGAGAATGCGATAAATCCGAGTTTTGCATCAACAGTACGCGTTTTTGATGTCTAATGATATGACAACAGATAGCTTATGCGTAAATGTTCGTCATGTTAGACAATACGAGTTATCTTTGATTTAAAATCACAATCGTTTACAAATATTTTTAAAAACGATCAATTTCTGGCATCAACTATACAGGCATTTGCTGCTCTGGAGAGCCTATGCCAGAGGCTGATCATTTTTGATGATATTGTTTTTTGAAAAAAAATCGACAGTTAATACTAATGACTGTAATGCTTGCATACTGTAGCATTCAAATATCTAAAACCTGTTCTGCTTGATGACAGATTGCTTGGAGCTATATTGAATGCTGATTTTGTTAGGAAATTAAGTAATTTCTTCCAGGCGATCAAAACACTGGATAATTTACAAATAATTGTTTACAATCTCGGCTCTTGAAGAGTAGTTAATGAAATGGATGCTCCATGTTTTTTGTACCCGAATTGAGATCGTTGGGATAAATGTATGCTGAAGTGATAAAGGGAAGTAACATGTATCGTTATTATTTTCGTTATTTTGTTGATAATCGTGCAATGGATATTCATTGCATTTTTCAAAATTGACATAGATTAATTCTAAATAAAAAGTATTCGTTGTTGAATTCAATAAAACATTAGTACCAAGTTCATAATCGAATGTGCATTTATTCATTATTACATTTCCTATAGAAGCATCGAATATAGAACGAAATACCGTATTTCTTAAAAAAACAGCATTCATCAATGAACAAATTATCGTATACAATGATCAACATATGCTGTGAAACAGTGTTGTCAATAAAATTAGTTTTGTTTAAAGAACCTTGAATATTATTTGAGTAAAACATTGCTCCAGCTCTGTATGCTTGATTATTAGAAAACGTAGAAAATTTCATATCATATGAAGACATTCTCCAAGCAGAATAAAGCGTAGGGCCGCGTCCTGAACAGAAACTCAAATTATTTGAGATGAATTTAGAATTGCCGTAGAAAAAAAGATTAACGCTATCGCCCCCTGTGCTTAATTGTCCACAATTGCTAAATGAAGATTCTTCGATATAGTTTAATTTATCCGAATCTTGTTTATCCAGATATGAGAACGAAAATGTTCCACTATATCCTATAGAATTTGATTCTGTGCCGCATACACGATGCATGACAAATGATCCATTGAGGAAATGAACGGATCCACCATTATTTGAATGGCACTTGGAAAATAAACTACGAGAAATTAATAGATTATTATCTGAGTCTCCAGAAATATTAATTGGCTGGAACATTGATACGAATTCATTTGAAGTAATGAAGAAGCTGCCGAGTGTTCTTATGATTTAAGAGCTTTTTGTAATAATTTCTGCAATAGAAATACTCCCAAAGTATTGTTCCCATATTGCTGGGGATGAATTATGGACTTTTATTTGATATTTTCTTGCATAAACTTTTGATGTAACAAATTGAGAGAATTAGGATCAAAAATGTTAATTTTTAATATTGAACATTGAATTTAATACCTCTAAAATATAAATTTATACATATATGAAGACAGAATAGTAAATGAAGTGGATGCTTCGAGTGGATTTGTAGTGACATGAGACAACGAATTCGTCGCATGATTGACTGAATGCGATCGAAGGAATACCGGATGATGTGAAGCGAGGAATGAGTTCTGGTGGACATGAGACGGAACCACAGCGGTGAAGCATGTAGCAGCCGGAGAAGACTTCGGCGTTGATCGTCGTGAGACTCTTTGAGCTGAAGAAGATGAACGAGAGTTTGATGCAGCCTTTGAATGCTTGGTAGTCGAGTGTCTTGATGTTGTTGCCGCTGAAGATGACGCGGACGAGTGTTTTGCAAGACATGAACGCGTATGCACCGATAGTCTCCATAGGAGGTGGGACAGCGAATGTCGTGATTCCGCTGTGTGGGATGAATGTGATGAGGTTAGTCTCTGCGCGGTTCATAAGCGCACCGTTCTCGAAGATGAATTGAGTGTCTATTGCGTCGACGGTGATGTCGCGAAGTGATGTGCAGCCAACAAAGACACCGCCGCGGATCTCATTCAGGTTGCTGTTCGTTCCGAGAATGACTTGCTGAAGAGAGCGGCAGTTCATGAAGCAGAAGTCTTTGATCGAACGGATGCTGACGGGAAGAATGACTCTGAAGAGGTTCGGGCAATCTTTGAAAGAGTTCTGTTCGATGTCTCTGACCCCTTCAGAGAATGTAGCGTTAATCAAGTTTTGACATGTTGTGAAACTCTCACGCGAAACAACGCTGCAGTTGATTATGACTGACGTGATATGACTGTTCTTGAATGATGCATAATCAATAGAAACGATCGTCGATGGCAAATTTGCTTTAGAGAGACCGCTGTTCAAGAAAGCATTCTGACCAATTGTCTCAACACTCGTTGATGATAATCCAATGTCTCCCAATTTGCTACATCCCTCAAACGACGAAATTCCAATATACCTTATTAAACTCGGAAGTGTGATATTCTTCAGATTAAAGCAATTAATGAAACATTTATCGGGGATTGTATAAATTTTATTTCCTGTAAATGTAACTGAAGTCAGTGAACTACAGGATTCGAAACACCTTTGCCCAATAGAACTCAAACCTGGTGGAAATTCGATTGATTTAATTGTTGATCCCCTAAATGCTAATATTCCAATTGACATTGCTGTATTGCCTTGAAAAGTGATCGAATTCAGATGCTTTGATAAAAATGTTGAAGATCCAATTGATTTACATTCTGTTGGAATGATAAGTTTAGCATTGTCATCGTTGCCGAAGTATTCAGATAAATATTGTTTGTTGTTCGTAAAAAGCATGTTATTCGTGATAAGAAAATTTGGGTTCTTTGAGACATTAATAACAAGATTTTGACAAGACGAGAATGCACCTTCTTGAATATCAGTCACAGTTGCAGGAAGTTCCAAGTACTGAATCTTATTGCATAAGATAAATGCTGATCGTCCAATGAATGTTAATTTTGAAGGTAAATTAATATTGGTCAAACTAGTGCAACCCTCAAATGCATATGCACCAATTGATGTTATAGAATTAGCAATAACAACTTCTTTTAAAGATGTACATCCTGAAAATTGTGCAACAACAATTGCAGTGTATCCTTCAATAAATGAAAATTTAGTAAGTTTACAACGCATGAATGCAGCGCTTCCAATAGTTAACACATGATCAGGCAATATTATTTCCGGAACGCTCGCTTCAACAAAAGAAAAAGATGTAATGTTTTGCACGAACAAAGGAATATTTAGTGGAGTGTTGATTGCTGCAGATATTGTATGAATTGTTGAATTATTGGGACCACTGTAGATTATTTTCCCATCAGTTCGATAATTCTTGTTTTCGGGATGTATCTCAATCTTTTCTAATTTACATGATGCAAAAGATGATGGCGATATTGTTGTATTTTGGGGGATGTAAAATGAAGTTATTAATGAACGAGAAACACCCAAACTTGATATTGATTTCAACTGTGACGTTGGGTTAATTACAAACTTTTTAACGGCTCCTTCGAAAGTGAAACCATCACCTTCTGAATATCCTTCAATTGTTAGCAAAGAATCGGGAATATAAAATGTGTCTATTGACCTGCAATATCTAAAACATCCTGCACAAATGTTCTGTAATGTGATAGGAAGTCGAATGTTAGATAGTTTGCTGCAGCCTGAAAACATCGAATTGTTCAGTGTATAGAGAATGCTGCATTCACTGAGATCGGCTGTTGTGAGAGATGAACCTGAAAAACAAAACTTGCAAATGCTGCTGACGCGGCTGTTTGCTGAAAATGTGATAGATGTGATCGTGTTTCGACATAAATAAAATGGACTGTCGACATCTCGCGTTCCTCCGAGAATTGTTGTTACCGTTGAAGGAATTGTATAATTGCCGCTGAGGTCCGACGGAGCATCGATTAATGTTGTGTAATCACTGCTATATTCAACGCCTTTGTAATCTCTTGCGGAGTGAAGGAATAGAAACACAATACATCAAAATGCTCTCAAGGTAATTGCAATAAAACTAAAAAAAGTGTCTCTGAAGTGACACTCCCTTTGATTATTTTTCTAATTTAGGGTTTTGTAAAATCATCGCCTTATTGACTCTTTTTTAGTTTTATATGTTATGAAAAAATTATATATTTTTTCTCTAATAAATAATTATGACAACAACTCAAAATCTTCTTAACACAGGAATAATTTAATGAAATTTTCATTGGTGGAAATCCTAAAGTAGATGATGAAGAAAATGTCAAATATAAATTATATACTATAATAAATAGCAAAATTATTAATCCCATTTAAAAAAATTAAAATTTATTTTTGTATAATTCTTAACGTTTTAGTTTAGAAGTAACTCGTGATCCAAAATCTCGAACAATATCATCAGTATTAATCATAGGTTTTCTATCGCCATTATTATTCACACCAAATTCAAATCCAACTTTTGGTAATGTTCCCTTAAGTTTATTACCGAATTGAGCATCGAAAGAACTAGCTACAGGTTTAACAACATTATCAGTTACCCATTTAAATCCAGATTTAATTCCTCTTAACAAATTAATGATGGTACTAGAAGTTTTCAATTACGTACAGTTGATTGTCATGACCAATCGGCACCATTTACAGAAGGACAAGAAATAAGAATTGCTATAACACATTCTGATTTTGATATCACACAATTGACATATGGATTTCTTACATTTAATGTTAAGTTAAATCTTCACTTAGATGGACTTTCTACAGATTTTACCTATGAAGAACATTTGTGTAAACTTTTCGTTGGATTTAAATCAAGTAATCAAATATTTGATCAATTAGAAATAATGTGTAATAATAGATCTACAGGATATCAACAAAATGAATGCGTACATGAAGGATTTGCTTATAGTACTATCAAACCACATAATGAGAAAAAGACTAAGAAATCATCTAATAATGTTTTATAATCAATAATTAGTAAGTTAATAGTTCTATTGAATATATTTTTAAGATTTAATTTAACATTATCCCAATTCGGTTCTTTAGCATTTGGTGCTGTTCTAATCTTATATTTAAGAATTGCTAACTTTTCATCATCAGTTGCACGAACAATTATATTGAATAATTCGTTTTTATTTTGTCTTATTGCTAATACTTCACTATGATCTGTTAAATCTATTTCATTACGATCTAACCATACACCCCAAATATCCATAAACTGTCTAACTATTGGTGTTACTTCATTATTATTAACATTGTTAGTAGTTTCGTTATTATTGAAACTAGGTTTCTCTGGTAAATTATTAGGTATAATTGTTTCTCTAAGATTTTCAGTTGGTTTACCAGGATTAACTATAATTGGATCAATACTTAAACTATTATTTGATGTTGATAATTTAGGTTTATTATGTGTAATATTAATACCATCATTATTAGATATAGTTAATTTAGGTTTAGAAGGATTAATAGTTTTATATTCAATTGGTCCATCATGGAATTCATTACTATACGTTTCTAATAATGGTTTTGGTTCAATCTTATCTAAATAGTTATAAGTATAAAATTGTTCTAAATGATTTTTCTAAGTCATGTTTAATATCTCTAATCATATTCTGTATATCTCTATCGGATTCTTTAACAACAATAGATTTTTCATAATTATCAGCATATCTTAATAACATCATTAATGATTTTAATATTTTAAAGGTTTTTTCAGGAGGTATTTTCCTATTAAGATATTTCTTAATTAAATTCCAATCGCTCAATATATTTACTTCTTTCTTTTTTCGTGATGCGTTAATAAGTATATGTTCTTCAACTGGTTCATTATGAAATTCATTACTATAAACTCCTAACAATGATTTATCATAATTAATAGTTTTATGTTCAGCTGGTTCTCCACTAAATTCCTCTGAATAAACATTCAACGTATCTCTTGAAGGAATAGCTTGGCTATGAACTTCTGGACCATTAAAAATCCAGTCGTATAAGTATCAACTAAAGAAGGACTTGGTTTGTTAAAAATATTTAAATTCTCTTGTTTATTATTTTTATTTTTATATTCATCTGAATATGTTTTTAAAACAGATTTTTTCTTAATGCGATCAATTAAATAATCAATATATTTATCAAACTTAGTTTTTTAATTTTTATCTACATATAGGTTTTTATTAAATGTTTTATTATAATGTCCTAAGATAGATTTCTGTGTTTTCATTCTAGCACTAATTCTAATACTTTCAAGTTCATCTATTAATTTATTTGCTAACTTACCACTTAAGCTCTTTTTGTTTTTTATATATCTAATGTCGTATCATCTTTATAATAAACTTAGATATTTTTGTTAAATACATTTAAATATAAATATCCTGGAATTGATGGTAAATCTAATGTTGTAATTGTTTTAAAATAATAAGTTTTAGTACCTTGTGATGTTTGTATTTTTATATAATTGTTTTCATCACATAATATTATCATTGAATTGAAAGAAACGTTTTAAATAAGTATCATAATATTCTCATTATCATATAATGGTATTTCTGTGTTAATATTAATATTATTGTAATTTACTGGATCTGTCGATTTCAAATAGAAATACATGTTTTATTAATTTTAAAATGTCAGTTGCTCCTTATTCATATATTAGCAAAAGATCGAAGTGTTTAGTATTTGATAAATGCAGATTAAGTTTTGCTGCTCTACAATATCAAGTATCACAATTATCAGTATTATTAGCTAAGACACAAGGTTTAGATACATTATGTGAAGTTTTAAATGTTATATCTACTGGTGGTGATGTATTTAATAATTTAGCGACATGGGTTCAAAGAATGGAATAGTTCATGCATACAATTACAGGAAATTTTAATATGTTATCAGATATGTTAGAAGGTACTACATCTAATTTAGAATCGTTTCGTACATTCGTCTCAGAAACAAATACTATGACTACTAATAATATTAATTGGATACAAGATCTTACAGGACAAGTAATGGATAGTCATATGAATTTATTCAGTCAAGTTACTACGTTTCTTAGAAACTTATCTAGAGTTGGTACTAGAAGTATTATGGATAGAGATATTAATGAAGTTAGAGAAGAAGAAGATGCTGTAGAACCTGAACTAACAATTGCTGAAAAGTTCAATAAGCTATTTCCTAGTTATGGTGTTTTATTGAATTATATTAATAGTGTAATTAAAGATAAAAATATAAGTTTTGAAGGTACTGAGAAAAATAATGATTTACTTATTACTTTTACAGTTGCTGAATTATTTAGACAGTTCTGTTCAATAAATGATAATTTAACTAGTTTCACTAAAATACCTGATGATCATGATTTAGAAATAAATGAAGAACCAGAACAACAAACATCTATAACAGTTGGTAAGATTAATACACAAGAAATTAATATTAATAATAAAGATTTAACTACAGAATTAAATAATAAATCTGATATTAATCATTCACATACAAAATTTAATAAAGTTTCAATAAATGAAATTGGTGCTTATATATAATATTGATAATACTCAAGCAATTAAACCGCCAACGTTTACAGCAGGTCTAATTACAAATAATGATATAATATATATTGAACCAAATTCGGATAATAGATTAAATGTAATTCAAGAATTAAATAATAAAGCTAATAAAGATCATACACATACAGGATTTAGTAATATTAAAGCTGATAGTGTTTCTTTAAAAGATCCAGATAAAGATTATTATTATGATGTTCATCAAAGATTAAATGATATATATCAATTATTTGTTAATAATAGTAAATTGTTATCTCAAATGATACAAAACTTGTATCCAATAGGTTCTCTCTATACATCTATGAATAGTACTAATCCTAATATAGCTATAGGATTTGGTACATGGGCATAAATCGTTGATAGATTTTTATATTGTGCTAATAGTAGTAATCAAACCGGCGGTTCAAAAAAGATATCTGTTGCTAATTTACCACAGCATGATCATAATTGTATGTGGAAAGATATTAATTCCAGTGGATTTAAAGCTGGTGCACTAGAAGGTGGATCAAATTAGACAGTTCAATTATTATTTGATGATAAAAATGAATTTATTTACACATATGATAATCCAGAATTTAAAAACACAGATTACATGCCAACATATATTACTGTGTATGAGTGGTATAGAATTGGATAAAAATATTTTTATTATTTATATTTTTTATATATTATTGGAAGTTATAAAAAAGTAAATTTTAAAAGAATTAGCTTATTTATGTCCCGAGTCTAACATTTCGCTAAACTATACCGCTAGGTATAGTTTAGCGAAATGCTATATACTAACTATAACAGCTGATGGATCGACGTTAACTCCGTGCGTTAGTGTGAAAAGAAAATCAGTCGAGACGGAATTGTTAACCAAAGGTTACATTCCGGACAAAGTCATGATTATGTAATAAGATAATGACTTCATTTCGACGTACATTTTTGAGGAATGGGCTGAAAAGGTACTCTTTCCGAACATCGAAAGAGAATGTAAGAGATTGAGTTATGATGGACCGGCTCTCGTCATTTTGGATGTTTGCTCTGCTCATGATTCAGATTGGTTTTTAACGGAGTGCACAGCAAGGAACATTGTACAGTTTCTTTCGCCTCATTCAAGTGATCAAACGCAGCCATTGGATATCGGTACTTTCGGCATTCAGAAGTACAAGATCAAGCAATTGCACCTCAATGACGACCATAATCAACAGACAAAACAAATTATCAAAATGCTCGATTCACTTCATAGGTTTACAACCGTTTCAAATGTCACATCAGCTTTTTGCGGAGAAGGCATTGTTCTCAATTACGACAAGGAGAAGATGCTGAACTACTGCAGCATTAACAGAAACCAGGCAATTAAGGTTCGTCATTGGGTCAGAATCCAAAAACCCAAAGCAAATGCAAAGAGAGTGAACCATAGTGATATGCAGTTCATATCTACTGAGCTCGAGAAATAATATTCAAATTTTTGCAAAATCAAAATTAAAATTTTATTATTTTACTTTTATTTGTTTATATGTGATAAAGAATGATGTATACAGGTCACAGGTAGAGTATGGAGGCTTAATTCTGTTTCTAAGGAGGCGTTTGCCCTTTTTTCCCTGACTATATTAAATAAAAATAAACAAAATTATGATAATTTTAAAAAAATTTATATATATTTAAACGTGCGGATTTAGTTTTTTAGTAAAATGAGCGAAAAAGAAGGACAAGGACCCCAAAAATCGAAAACAATGCTTCTCGTTGACAATTTTAACTCGCTTTATAAAGGTTTGGAAAACACTTCTAAAGTTTTTGAATCATTTATCGAATCACATTCAGAAAAATACAAAAAAATGGAAGTTTACAAAGTTTTATGCTCGTTATACGATCTATTCAAGTCAGAAATCAACGCAGGAATGCAGCTTCGTGAAGTGGTTTTTAAACAAAAACAAGAAATTAAATCTTTGAAAGGTGATTACCAGTCATTCTTGAAATTATTCTCTACAATGGCAAAAACTGAGATCAAATCTATGAAGAATGCTAAAGATTTCGTTGAAAATTTCAAAGCTCCTTCAGTGAGCTCATTACACGCTTTAGAACAGACACAAACAGAACTAGTCCTCGAAAGAGAACGTACTACGCAATTACAAACAGAAAATGAAGAAATAAGACAAAAATTAGCGGATCTCTCTCAAAACTTACAAAATATAGAGCAAAACTACAAATATAAGATTGAAAGACTCACACTGGAATTGGAGAAAACTACAAATATCAACGAAGAAATTAAAGTTGAGAATGTTCAACTGAAATCAGACGTATCCAAACTCAAGAAGGCACTAATTGAAAAAATCAATACAGAAACAGCTGAAAAAGTACAAAGTCTAAAAATCGAAATGAAAAAGCTTGAAGAAGAGAACACACAGCTGAAAGCTAACTACAACAAGCTGATGGATGAAGTTATTAAACCACATGTATCAAAAATATCAACAGAGCAAGATATTCCAAAGAAAAATCCTCTTAAAACGCCAGATTCCTTTCGAAAACTTATCATTTTAGCTATATTTATCGTTAAACTGAGGAAATCGCTTCCTAGTTATGAGTCAACACCAGAATTAGAAATATTAAAAGAAGAAATAAAGAAGACGAAGTCAAAGCTTGAGCAAATGGATAACTGGTGAAGTAAGCTTTTGTTTTATTGTTTGTATGAAGTTCAATATCTAACCTTGTTCTATATGAAAAAATTTAATGTAAAATGGACTGGGTGACAATAAATTTACAATAGAAGCATCCAACAGAATCATATTACATTGTGCTCACAGGTACTTTTCATATATTAAATTGTTCATATTAATTTTGCCGTCGAACGGAGAACTTCAGTCTTGAAATATATCTAACCGTGGACAACATAAGCAAATTAGTGATATTCATTTTCGTGAACACAGAAGTCTAAATTTGGTCAATGCAAAATATTTTTTATAAACTTACATCTCATTGGAATCCATTTCTCCATAAAGAGGACTTAAAATTTTCTAATGAATGAAAGCTCAAAATTAAATATAAAAAAATTTTGATTTGAAATCTCTGTCAAAATCCATGGAATTTGTTGTTGTAACGTTGTTGGTCAATAGAAAAACTTCAGAAGCATATAACCATGCAGTATACATTGTTCAAAGTTCGATATTCAATTTAAGTTAAAAAAATTATTTTTTATTTTTCAAAATAAGTCAAATAAATATAATTTTGTTCAAAAAATATGAATATTTACATTATAATTTTGATAAACAATAAATATTTTTCCATTTCAGAATTTTTATTCGGAAAATTGATCTAAAATTATATGTGATTGCTAAATACATCAAAACCAAGATTTTTATTTTCTGAAAAATATAATTCGATTTTAACTAATTACTTAAATAATGCATCAAATGGCAAAATCAAATATCATAAAATTAGGCGATTATAGATTTTTTTACAAAAAAAATATGTTTAACCATGATATGATTTTTATTTGAAAAATAGTGATAAAATGCTATGAAGAATATAGAAATAAAGGGGAAAAAAAAACACTAAAAAATTTTATGTTCCCATTTTATACAAGTTTTACAAAGGGAGTTACACGGTCTCAAAATTGACTGACCCAAAATAATTTTCAGTAGTTTACATATGTAATTTTTTATTTTATATTTCGTAAATTAAATGTCAAACACATTTGATGTCGATGCAATGATCGAGGAGCTCTGGAAGGCCAAAAACAAGCCCTCCGCGAAGCGCATCCTCAGCAAAAATGAAGTCTTATATCTTTGCTCCGAGGCATTAAAAATCTTTCAGAAACAGACAATGCTTTTAGAGCTAATTCCTCCGCTGACTGTCTGCGGAGACATTCACGGACAGTTCACCGATCTTCTCAGGACATTCGAAACAGGAGGATCGCCGGAAATTACAAATTATCTGTTTTTGGGAGATTACGTCGATCGTGGCAGCTCTGGAGTGAACGTAATCGCACTCCTCTTCTGCTACAAAATTAAATACCCCAACAATTTCTTTTTGCTTCGCGGAAATCACGAATCTCCGCTCGTTAACAAGGAATACGGATTCTACGACGAATGCAAGACTCTCTACGATGTCAGCGTATGGAAGACCATCAACGATGTATTTGCCTGGCTCCCTGTCGCTGCTACAATCGACAGTCGCATTTTATGCGTTCACGCTGGCATTTCTCCCGCTTTACAGTCCATCCAGAATATTAAGGCCCTCAAGAGGCCACTTGAAATCCCAGACGAAGGCCTCCTTTGCGATCTCGTTTGGTCTGATCCTGATCCTAATGTCGAAACTTGGGGTCCTAATGACAGAGGAACAAGCGTAACTTTCGGTTTGGCGCCACTCAAAGCACTGTTGAAGAAGATGAACTTGGATTTGATCGTTAGAGCTCATCAATCAGTAGATACAGGTTATGCATTACCTTTCGCGCCAGACCGTTCTATGGTCACTATATTTGGTGCGCCAAATTATATGGGTGAGTTTAGAAATCGCGCCGCTTTGCTTCATATATCAGATAAAATGGTTTGCACGTTCTCTATCCTTGAACCGATAGTTCAACCGCAACCAAAGTCTCCAACACGTCGTGCTGCTACAGAGGCAAAATACCGAAATCCAAAAGTGTAATATGTATATTATATTTTTTATAGCTATTATATAAACCGTGCCTTTCATTTTGATTGTGATCACAAGAAAAAACTATGTTTTGGTTCACGATTTTCTTGTAGTATTTTTTTTTATAAGCAAATTTTCAATTTTATCTGCTCATATTCTATATTTAAATAACAATAGACTTATAAAGTAATAATCACACACTAAAATGCTGAGTTCACAATTAATAATCAAAATCAAAAAAATATTTTCTTTCAAGAAGCTTAACCCGTATTTTGCCACATCAAGGAGTATCATTGTTCCTTTCCACTTTTCATCAACATTTACATGTTTTTCGAGCAATAATTCAGCAACTTTGTAAGAATTTGTCAATGCACACCATTGTATTGCAGATCTCTGTGTTCCATCAATTTTTTCAAGATCTACGTTAAGATCTATCAAATATTTGGCAATCTCAACGCTGTCATACATTGCACAGCAAATTAATGGCGTTAAACCAGTAATATCAGTCTTTTCTATATTTGCGGACTTAGAGATTAAAAACTTTGCTATTTCATAGTCATTTCTATTGCATGAACAAATCAATGCAGTTCTCTTCTTCAGACCTCCAACGCTGTTGATGTCCGCGCCCATTTCCGAGAGACATGTTGTGAATTCTTTCATTCCGAAGTAAACGCTATAAGGGAAACAATTGTTAATTCTTTTCGTATTAAATAGTTTTCTAATGAATGCCTCAATGTTGTAATTATATGCTGCTGTTCTAAATGAATACCTAAGGCGGTATTTGTCTTCGAGGTAATAAGCAGCTTCATTGTGATGTGAAGCAATCGCGTTTTCAATGCATTTCTTATTTGCTGCAAACTTTTGTTCACACAACTGAATGATCTCGAAATCTCCGCCAATAAAGGCACATTCTAGCGTTGTCAATGAGATTTCCATTCCATTTAAATATAGGAACTTAAAACATTTGTTTGTTGCATAACTCGCTGACCAACATAGAAAGTCTTCCACGCAAACATCGCGTCTGAACAAATCCGTGTTTTTGCCGTACAATGATTTTTTGGACATGAAATCGTCTTCGATAAGATAATTGATTATTTCCTCTTCATGTATAAAACGTATTTGATACTTGATGATTCCTGTATTAAATTTGTTGAGTTAATTACAATGCCATACTTACATGCAACGTACTCTGATAGTTTATCAAAGCAAAAATTCGCATTTTGAAGATCAACAGGATATTTTTCATAAAGCAGTTCAAAACATTATATGTAATGAATAAATCTCGAGTGATTTCATTCGCATGCTTTGTCTATAAGTCTAAATATGTTAATTGGAGCAAAATCGAATTTTTTTCAACACATTTCGTTGCTAATTCGATAACTTCTGGAATGCTTGATCTATCCAATGAATGCAGAGTATCCACAAACATCATGTAATCACTGAATTTTTCCTTTAAAGCGTCTTCATCATATTATTTACATGTCAAAATAGCGACAATTATATTTTTACAAGTCAGTTTTTATTTTACATGGCAATTTATTTTTCATATCATCATTCTATTTAGAGTTATTTTTCATAACGACTTGCACAGATCTTGATATAAAAATAATCTTATTGATATATGCTTTATTCTTTGGAAATGTATTTTATTTGATTTTTATTTTACTTCCCTTAATGTCACCATGCAGAGGACATTTGTGTAATAATGGAAAACAGCTTAAACTAATGTTAAAGTGTTATGGAATCGTTTGTGAAGAAGAAATAGAAAATATGCCACGTAAACTATAAAATTTGGCAAAATTTGCAAAACATGATAAATATAATCAGGAAACACAAAATGAAAGATTTTGTTGCGAAATTAAAAATAAAGGGTCTGAAATTATATAACAGGGTCTAGAAAATGAGTAATAACTCAGAAAACGAGCAAGAAGTTCCACAGGGAGCTCCAAACGAAGAGGAGGAAGAGGAAGCTGACTTTAACGAAGACCCAGCCACTCACGTCGTCGAGATCCTTCCAGATGGCTCTCAATATGTAAAACCACTTCCACCAGCGAACTACATCAAAAAGCAGAAGCTAGAAATATGCCCAGTGTGCCAGTTACCTCTCGGATACTGCCAATTCTCAAGCAAACATAACCAACAAGCTCAGGCAGCGAAATCTGGACAAAGTGGAGCTGCTGCTGATCCATCTAAGGGAGGAGCTGATGCTGCTGGCAAAGGTACGCAAGGAAAGCCATTACCTAAAGTTGTTTTGACAATCAAAATGAGAAATAAAAGAAAATCGACAACTACGATTTCAGGACTCGAGAAGAGAGGTGTAAACGTCAAAGAGTTCGCAAAAGGACTCGCAAAGAAAATGTCTTGCTCATGTGCAACAAAAGAAAAAGCAGCAGAGATGTGCGCTGTTCTTCAGGGTGATGCTGCTGATCAGATCATTGAATACATCACAAAGACTCTTCAAATCACAGAAAAGGAAATTCAAATTATTAAAAAGAAGAAAGATGCTCCAAAACAGGGACAGCAGTAACTTAAATACTACATTTGTGTGAATAAACAAAAATACAAAAACCAAAAACTATACTTTATTATCCTACATTTTCAACCTTTGCACCACACAATTTTTCTAAATTTTTTATAATGCCTTGAATCTATGTGCTCCCAAGGATTCAATAGCTAAAGAAGCGAAAAACATCAAACTTCGTCGAAATTGCTTCTATGCACAACTTTCTTCTTGAAAGTGCTTTTCGTCCGTTTCTGCTGCTGCGTGCAGCCATATAGTGTGGTGTAGTTGCACATAACAGCAGAAACGGACCAAAAAAGCCTTTCTAATGAAACATATTCGAGACACATCAAATTCAAATAGACGTTCCCCCTTTATTATTTTTTTGACATTATTTTCATTTTACATCAAACGTTACTATTTAAAAATCTGTCAATCTGACACTTTACAACGTGACTCATTGGCACGCAAAACAATTTTACTGTTTTGAATAAAAAAATGAAGGCAGTATTTTTCCTTCTGCGGTGTAGTCCCGCGACATTCATAACTTTTTATCTGATCAATATTTTTTCGATTTGAAAGTACTTTCATGTACATATTGATAGTTGTCTATCCAGTGGTATAAGTGGCACAGTCTATATATCTATCAAATCATTGTTTGCATTTCAAATCGTCCAAAAATATACGATTTCCAGCATAAATGTATGGACTAGTATGCAGCATATGATATTTTTATGTGTATTATTGATTCAAATACCTCTTATACGCTTAAAATTAAAAATGCAACTAATTCATTAATTGATTTGAGGGCGATTATACACATGAAAGCTATTGAATTTGATGGGATTTGGATTTGCAACTGTAATAATGTAAAATTTTAGAATCTTAGATTTGGCAATGAAAAAAAAATTATGCGCTGAGACACCATCTTTCCTCAGCGCTGCATAGTAGTGCATACATTTATGCTGGAAATCGTATATTTTTGGACGATTTGAAATGCAAACAATGATTTGATAGATATATAGACTGTTCCACTTATACCACTGGATAGACAACTATCAATATGTACATGAAAGTACTTTCAAATCGAAAAATAGATTATTACAGCCTGAGGTTATCAATATGATGACAACTAAAAAAATTTGATATTTCTTTTTCCTTTTTGTATTTCTACTGAATTATATTCTGGAATAAAGATCAAAGTCTATAATTTTATTCATTTTTAAAAGATATTATAAAATATTAATTTTGACGTTATTTTAATGAAATATTACCTTGATATAATATTTTTATTACCTCGATCTCAACTATAATTCAAGGCTAGCAATTGTATATCTAACAAAAGCAAAATTTTGATCTGCTTTTACTTTCCAATTGAAAAATCTCATAAATAATAAAAGTTATGAAGGTTGCGGGACTACACTGCAGAAGGAAAAATTTTCCCAAAAATGAATGTTTTCAAAAGTATATACATTTTTTAAAATCTTGATGCTGTTTAAAATAAAAGCAAAACCTTACATGCAGCATCCATGTGAGTAATGTACTCTAATATCAGCTGGTAAACAGAGCACGCAAAGTCATCACAAGATACTTGTAGTTTTCTTCATTTGGTAGTTAATCCTTCATACTATATTATTCAATTGTAGTTGATTCTCTACATTTTTTCCTCACAATTTCAAATTTTTTCCTATGATAATTTTAATCATGTGTTTCAAACTAAAAATTAACTGCCATTCATATTGCCTAGATGTGTATATTACAATTCTTTAATCATATATACAATATAAGAAAATCAAAATTATCTCAAAAGATTCTCGTTAAATATGCCCTTTTTTGTTTCCATTCCTTTATATGAGCTATTTGCAATACCGCTATCATAGAGCGCATTGAGCGAATTTGCGCATGATCGGCGCAGCACATTCGCATTCTGTTACTTTTTAAGAAAAATAAAGTGTCAGAACAAAAAAGGGAGATTATTGACTAAAAAGGGGTATAAATCAATATAAAGGTTATAGTTGATAAAAAAGGGGCATTGGTAGAAAAATGGGAGACAATAATAGTTAGGGTTTATAAAATGTAATCAGGTGGGAGGCTAAATATTGCAGGGTAATGAATGAATATTTGGGGGTTTTCGATCTGTAAATCAGCAAAATCGATGCTTCAAAAAAGTGCCCAAAGCGCACATCCAGATATATTTAAATAAAAAATGAATTTGGTTATGAAATTCTTAGAGTTTTTATTCAATAGTTTCGACAATTTTTACAATTGGTTTTATATTGTTCATCTTGGATACTAATAGCATATCACCGATTTTTGCATTTCTTATGATTAAAACTCAAAAAAATCATGAATTCAGTATTAGATATAGCATGAAAATGAATTGTAAAATCCGAGATTTATTTTTTGAATTCCTCACAAAATTATTTTAGTTTAATATTAATATATAACTTATAATATGTTTTTATAGAACTTTTGAACCATTTATTTTTTGAGAACTGTTTTTAATTTTATTTACGATAAGATATATCTATATTTGCAGACATCAACTAATCATAATATCAACTTTTTACTTTTTGCTTTTAATTGAAATATCACTTAATTATAAATATAGAACAATATTACTTAAAAATTGTAAATTGAATGATTTACATCTAAATTTTTTATTTAGAACTCATATTCACAAATCGATCTAAATAACGATTCTATTAAATTCAAAAAAAATCATTTGGATAAATACATTCAGGTAACTTAAAAATCAAAATAAATGAATGGCCGATGTTTCATCGCCCAAAAAGTGACATGTTATTTCCTACCAATGATTTATCTAATAAAAATAATCAAAAATCAAAATTGCGGTTTTATTTAAATTTTTAAATTTACGATTCTCAATTTTTTAGATTTTTTTAAATTAATGCTTCCACAACTGATTAAAAAGGAACTAAATTATGTCCAAAGGGACGACTTGAAGCAGCAAATGATAAAGGTCGTGGAGTCATTCTATAACGATACGCTTAGCATTGACGAAGCACGAAATACGTTTAATAAATTTTCAATTCCTGTGCAAGGTTTGGAAAGAGTTGCAAGGATAAAGGGAACACTTAATGAACCCCCGTTACCGGCCAAAGTGCGAACAAAAGGCTTCAGAAATAAAGCAGTGTGGAGTGAGAATGAAGATTTTCGTCTCATTGCTGCCGCCATAAAATACAACACTACAAACTGGAATCTCATTGCTTCATTCATCGGTGCCGGGAGAGATGCGATTCAGTGTATTCAAAGATGGAATCGCGTCGTTAATCCTTTCATTAAAAACAGTCAATGGACGAAAGACGAAGACATGAAGCTGATGAATGTGGTCCAGATGTTAGGAAAAACAAGCTGGAATTCTGTTTCTAGAATGTTATCTGGACGCACAGAGACACAATGTAGACTGCGATATCTGCATTTGAGCCGCAGTAAAAAGGATGCCGCAACACCACATTCAACGAGGTCCTCTGAAAATTCAGATGTCGAAACTGATATAACGACGAAAAGGAGACCATCAATTACAATCGCCCCTAATATATTCGACACAAGAATCCCATTACAGATCTTTTGATTTTTATATATTGTTTATTATTTTTTATAAAATATTGTTTTTATTTTTCCGAATTTCTTTATTATTCTTCTACAGCAAATGCGCTGAGCTTGACGATAGTCTTTGCAGCCAAAAGGGCACGACGAAGTTTCCTCTTAGCGTTAAATTCACGAAGATGTGTATGAAGATCTGGAATTTCGACAACAGGTGTGTTTCCTTTGATCCACGGGTGCTCAAGGAGCATGTCAATGGTTGGACGTATCTTTGGTTTAACAACAAGCATCTTCGAGATGAAATCTTTGCATTCGTCTGAAATATGGTCGAAATCTGGTGAGAAGAACTCGTAGTCAGCGTTGATCACTTGCTCGTACAATTCGTAGTCATCATCGGAGTCGAATGGTTTAAATCCACTAACGAGGATATAAACAATGACTCCAAGCGACCAAATGTCAACAGTGTAGTCATAAGGTATGTTTTTCATGATTTCGGGTGCGGCGTAGCCTTCTGTGCCGCAGAATCTCTTCATATCGTCCGAATTGTCAATAAGTCCGCTAAGACCGAAATCAGCGATTTTTATTGTCATCTTTCCCTTGCTGTCCAATGAACACAAAAGATTTTCAGGTTTAAGATCACGGTGAATGACTTTCGCTTCATGGAGGATTTTGAGACCGATTAGGACCTGCTGTACAATGTCAGCGGCATCCTTCTCGTTGAAGCTGCCTTTATCTACGATTTGATCAAACAATTCACCTCCGTTAACGTATTCCATAACTAAAACGATTTCCTTTTGCGTTTCGAAGACATCGTAGAAGGTAACAATGTAAGGCGACTCGAATTTTTTTTGAATTAGGACTTCTTTTTTGATGTTTTTCATCGCATCTTTATCATTTGTTTTAGCGATGACTTTAATCGCGACTTTTTGCTTATCAGAAAGGTGTTCACCGAGATAAACGACGGAAAAACCTCCGGTGCCTATTTTCTTGATGATACGGTATTTCTTTTTCAACAAATCGGACATCTTTTAAAAAAATGAAGAAATTTGTGCAATACGATGCAAAGGTGTCCAAATTCACCTGCAGACCCCAGATTCACTGTTATTTTCGAGAAGTGGTTAAAACGATAAATTTCACTCTTTGACTTTTTCTGGAATAAAAAATCCACTTTTCCTCTTCATTTTCAAGGTATTTTTCATTATTTCTTTTATGAATTTGTAGAACAATACATAAAATAATATAGAATGAAACTGAAATGTTTCAAAATTATATTTATATATGAAAATTTAATGATTTAGTTGCAATGTAACACATTGATTTTTCCAAAAAAAAATTTCTATTCTTCGAAGCTGTTTATTCCTCAATATCTTCTTATTAAATAGATACGAAAGATTTCAAATATCAAAACAACAATCTATAGTTAACAGTACATATAAATAATTAAATGTATCTTCAATATATTATATATTTAAAGAGATTTGGCCGAAAATAGTTGATTAAAAAATGCTTTTTAACATTTTTCATGATGTTTTTAGATTTGGTAATTAAATAGTATTAAAATCATGCAAATCAATCAACAAATTTTAAGCTTTAAACCAAATTAATCAAGAATTTTATTGTGCTGTCTACATTTTTGGAATAAAAATATTAATATACAGAATGTTCTGGGCTAAGTTAATATGGAAATTTAGCTGAAAACTGTCATTTTTTGAAAATGATTTTTATTGAATCTTGAACTCAACAAAACTGGAGAACTTTTTACCGTAAATCTTCTACCAGGGAAGTATGCTCTCGGTGTTTGGGGAGCTCAAAGAGGAAGTTATGGAAATCAGATTCCTGGAAAAGGAGCTTTCAGCCAATGTACATATTATATAAATCGCTATAAGACTCTTTATGTATACATTGGTAAACAAGGAAGATGTAGCAATAAATCTAGCATCAAATATTTTTGGTGGTGGAACGAACTTGATAGGTGAAAAACTAGACACTTTGTGCACTGGAGGTGACTCTACTTTCGTTTTGATGTCGAATAATACAGATGATGTTTTGATCACATCGGGTGCAGGTGGTGGCGCTGGATCTGCTTTGTCACATGGCTTTGGAGGTCCAATGCATCAAAGTGCTCAGACCATAGATGCGGCTATCCAGCAACAATGACACAGCCAGGAAAAGGAGGAATTTATACAGGTAATCCACCATACCCTCGTTGTCAAGGCAAAAGTGGATCGAGATTTAGAGGTAGAGGCGCTTGTGCGACGGCATGGTCTTCTGCAGGATGTGGAGGAGCATGCTATCATGGCGGTTTGGGTGGTGCTGGTATTGATGGCGGTGGAGATGGGAATAGTTATATCCTTCCAAACATTCCTTTTTTGATGTTGAATAGAAATGAAATATTCAAAAGCCCTTTAGGTGTCAATGAGACAGGACATTCAGGAGATGGATATATGCGTATTTAAGGAACATATATAGGCTATAGCCGACAAAATTCCTTCCAACGCGCAATTTTGAAATTATTTGTTTTCTACTTTAACACAATTAGTCAAGGATTTCATTCAGATCAGGTATACATGCCTCTTGTTATTGATTAATGTCTCTTTTTTTCTAGAAAATATATCATACAAACTCCCAAAAAAAGCCATACGGATGTCCCTACAATAACTATGCATCTTTGAGAAAATTCGCCAGTGTAATTAAAAAAGTGATTTAAAATTTCAAAGCAATCATCTTTAGAAATGAATGTTCTATATTCAGATGTAGTCAAGATAATGAGTACTATATATTCAATTACACAGACACTCCATAAATATTTGGAAATTCATTAACAGATCTTTTGATATTTCTCGAAAAATATATATAATTCAATTTGCACAAATTTGAGTGTATCAGTACCATTATTTGAAGCACTTTATTCTGAATTAATTCTTTTTGGATACAGTTTCAAGGCGAATTTAATATTCACAAAGAAAAGTTAATTTTTCATGATTATTTTGCTTTTCAACACTGTCTATACAAAGTGCACACACAAAATCGATGAATAGAAATCATTTTTCTTGTCACATTTTTATTTTTGAATTTCGCATTTTTAGCCGAGTTAAATTAAAAAGTGTTTAATTTTGAAATTTATTGACAAAAACAGAAAATATACATAATTGTATAGTCAATTGACGGAAATAATCATTTTTTAACAAATTTCAAAAAATCATCAAAATAATACAGCATTTGCTTTGCAAATTATGGCATTGATTTATTTCAAATTTCGAAACCCGTAACACTAAAAGTAAAAGTGACAAAAGTATATCGTAAATACAATATATAGCATAATAAAATTAACGATTAATGTTAATTTTTTGAATGGTTTATTTAATCGTTCATTTGTGTAATTGAAATTGAATTCAATTTCATGATTTATTGTGTGAAAAGATGTCTTTTTATGAATTCTTTCCGATCTCTGTTCATCTCTGGGTGCTGGGAAGCGTTCTTTCCTCAGCCAATTCCCGAAACTTCATCAAAAATTATTTCTACGCCCAACAATTATTACGTTTATTTTGCTATTTATAGTGGAATAGATACACATTGCTGCATAAGTATTAGTAATAATGCAGATAATAGAGTCTTAATCGAAGATTGTTATTTTTATTCTTCTTCTCAAAACAAATCTCCATCGATTGACATTTATGGCGGCGAAGCCATACAATTAAGAGTAAATGGTATTTACTCATCGACTTCAAGTTTATGGTATAATGCAATGCATTCATAAATTCAAACAAAAAAATATCAGCTCTATTAATTATTGCTTAGACTCATCAATATCTGGCACATCAGGAATACAGAGTCAGCAGTTTATATGAGAACTGGTAATATGGCAGTTTCAAAATTAAATTCATCACATCACAATCTTGTATATAATTCTGGTTATGCCGCATATGAATCTAATGCAGTTATTAACTATTCTACGTTTTGCAGTAATACAGCAACTGAATTTACAATAGTTGCATTTGTACGCTGCCCAAATGCAAAAATGGATCATTGCACGATTAATTATAACTAAACTCCAGAAAATAAGGAAAATAGCTTGATTAGATTTGCATATGGGAAATTAACAATAAGCGACTATGTCATACAAGGAAATACTTGTCAAAATTGAATTAAAGTCAATAACTATGAAAAACCAGATTATATTGATGCATCAATAATAATTGTAACAAATTGCAACATTCAAGACAATAATATTTCTGGTGCCACAATTACAGGTGATACAACGGGAGAATTTAGTATTAATAACTTAACGATAGAAAGTATATCGTACAAACTCCCAAAAAAGCCGTAAGGATGTACATATTATAACTATGCATCTTTGCGTGGATTTGCAGGTTCCATTAAAAAGTAATATAACATTTCAACATGTGTTAATGATATAAAAACAAACTGTGTTAAACACTCAATATTTTAATGGTTAATAATGGTGTTAGATTTCTTTTTCCATATCTTTAGTTTGAAAAGACGTCTAATTGTGACTTCCTTGACATCGCTATTCATCTCTGGGGACTGGGAAACTTTCTTCCCCAAGTCAATCCTGAATGCCACTTCTAATTCAAATTACATTTCTATTTCAAGCAATTATTACTTATGTTATGTGATTTATAACGATATAGGTTCGCAAAGCTGCACAAATATTAACGATAATTCAAATAATAGAGTTTTAATTCAAGATTGTTATTTTTATTCTTCTTCTTAAAGTCAAGCAATGTCGATTTACATCAATGGGGTGAAGCCATTCAACTGCGAGTGAGAGGTATTTACGCATCAAACTCTCCCGATACAGCTCATTCAAAGATAATTACAACAAACACGAGTTCTATTAATTATTTATTAGATTCAACAATATTAAATACGATATCAACAGGAAATAGTGCAATTCAAATGCTTAGTTGAGATGCTGTTGTTTCGAATCTAAATTCATCTTTTCATACAGCGAAATATAATACTGCTTTTGTTTCGTATAATTCTAATACAGTAATTAATTATTCAATATTTTCCCACAATACAGCAAATAATTTTTGCATTATTGGCATTGTACGTGCACAGCATTCAAGAATGGATCATTGCTCCATTATTGGTAATAAAACTCCAAATTCCAGTAATCATGGTTTGTTTAGGCCTTCTAACTACATTTTCACAATCAGTGATTGCATATTCAGAGAGAACAATTGTAACTATTTAATTAAAATTGATAATGCTCAAAACCCATATATTCATTCTTCATTAATTGTTAACGACTGCATGTTTGAAGGCAATACAGTTAATTATGCTATAATTACCGGTGATTCATATGGAACATATTCTATAAGTGAAGGTCCAACCAACAAAAGTTTAACCATAGAAAGTATTTCATATAAGCTACCAAAAAAGAATTACGGATGTCCTTATTACAACTACGAATCTTTGCGTAAATTTGCAGGTGGCATTAAAAAATTGTATAAAGTCAAAGCAATCAGAAACTTTTATAAATTTGATTTTATATTAAAATGTTAAATGTGCTTAAGAATATATATGCAGATGAAATTGACATAATGAGTACTATAGCATGATCATACATAGAAGTCATAAATTTAATAACTTTGAAAATATTAAATGATATTAATTTTGAGAAACCAGCTAAAAACCATTTAAAAGAACTTATCAAATATATTTTTGTTCTTTATGATATCATTTGGTTCAAGCGAAAAGTCTCTGATTCGTGTTTGAAAACGATTCGAAATTACCAGCCAATTATTTGTTTAAATTGGATTTTTGCAATCGACAATGTATGGGGATTTATATTTTTAATTTAAAATCGTGTTTCTCCAATCTTCAAAATTTTGATATTAAATTTGAAAAGTGAAAATATAGCATCTACATATGATGGATATTATAAATTTCAAGTTTATTTGATTATTGTCTATTTGATGATGAAATTATATATTTTATAGTATATAGATATCAAAAACAATTAAATTTTAACAAACAATTAATTTTTGATCGTTGTTGACAATTTTTTAAACTCAAAGAAAATTTTCAAATCTTTACAAAAAAATTCAATAATTTACAAAATTTGATTTGAATGATTTACAAAAAGTTGTTTTTTTCTAAAATCTAAATGTTTGCTTTTTTACTGTTCTCGACACTGTCTAAGACAATAAAAATCGCAGAAAAAGGCTTTCCTGAGCACGAGCTTTCTATTACACCACATGAATGGAAGACTCTCGCTCAAGCTGTAATAACAGTTTTATTCAAGAACGGCAAATGCTTGAACGAAATCAACGATATCTCTGATGCCATCATTCACTCTAGATCGGGATGCGCTAAAGATGTTCCTGCAGGACCTACACTTTACAGAGAAATGTCTGATTTTGATAACTACAAGAAGAATTTCGATCAATTGAATGGCTCTTTCGTTAACCACCTCAAGCAGCAGGTCGCTGCAGCAGCAAAGACAAACGATAAAGGAACAGTTACAACATCTTCTGGTCTTTACTATATTTGCTGGTGCATCACTCTCGGTGGTTATACATTTTATCCGCAATACTCAATCGATTACAATTGTGAGATGAAGAATGGAAAGAGAATGTGTTCTGTCGATGGAATTATGAAAATGAGCGGCCAAGACTATTGGGACTTCGACGATGTCCCATCTTATGGATGGCTCAAGAACCTCATTGAAGAGAAGATCCCATCTTGGCTCGTTAAGCTTCGTGGAAAGAATATGAAACCATTCTACACGAAATATCACGTTGAGACACCATACAAGTTCGAAATCGAGGTTCCAAAGCAAAACATATACTAAATTGATGGTTTTGCTGAGTAATTTATTCAATAATTAAAAGTTCATTTTTAACTTTTAAAATAAACAAATCAGCATTCACCAATGCCTTCACCAACTTAAGTATTTTTATTTCACAAATATATTTAATGATATATTTTTAAAATATAAATTATTTTCAAATAATATTTTATCAAATTACTAAAAATGTATTAAGAGATGATAAATGTAGATACAGTTAACGCAAAATACAAACAAGTTTTTATTGAATATATGAATTAATATTTTTTGATAATTTTCTACAAAGTTTCTTGAGTGTCACATCGGATTTGAAGATTTTTGTGGCTTTCTCAGCTGCCTGTCTGTCGACAAGCGTTTTTATTGATTTTTTATATTTTGATAGAGAAACTAAAATTCGCAAGCTGGATTCTCTTATATCATCGTCATCATCCTCTAGGAACTCAATGAAGTCATCAATAGCATATAAAATAGCTTTTGAATAAATTGATGATATAATATAACGTAAAGTCTCAAGAAGAGAGAACCTTATTGAATTTGCTCCTTTTTCCATCTTTCGGATCAGTATTTTGAAAAATCCTGATAAAGATAAAATTGATAAAAAATTCTTATCGACATCAATTGAATAAAAAATATGTGGAAGAGCTGAAGCAGCCTTCTTAGAGTTCTGTTTCAACATAGTAATAAGAAAAGTCGGCAATTCAGCTGCTTCTAAAATTAATTTTCTGCATTGAGTGTGTTTGAGTATTGAAAGTAGTATAGAAAGTGTGCCCATGATCGTTGGTAATTCATATTGAAGCCAATTTGTCCTTTCACACATTTCAATTGCAGATCCGGATCTTGAAACAAGATTTAAAACGAGTTTCGAGGCTTCTTCAGATACTCTCGCATACCTCACTAACTTGTAGACCAATTTAGGGACCTTTGGAGGCGTTTCATAGAGCACAAGAAGAGAAATGCAATATTTATATAATTTTTTGTCGCTCAAATCTTGCAAAATCTTTTCGAATGGAATGTTCATTGTTTCATCGAAGTTCTCGATTAGCATTTGGTATGCCATCTTTACTGCGCTGTGATCTGATGAAAGTAAATAATTTGGAAGGATTTTCTTGCAAATTTCGAATCGCGATTCCTTGAAATTTTTGTAATTTTTCAATAATTTGTCGATTATCTGCAAAAAGTCAGCAGCTGCTGCTGTGTCGATAAATTTTTTGTATGATTTTAATGTTGTATCGATCATTTCCCAAGGATTCTCAATATTATCGAAATCATCAGCAAAATATGAAACAAGCAAAATTGAACGTTTTGGATTTTGCACAAATAATCGTGAAATAATTTGCTTGAAGTTCTTTTGGAATATAGAAGGCTTCGTTTTAAATGCGCTCGTTAAAATGTCAAAGATTGCTTCTAAATAATATTCATTGTCATAAGGCATTAGTGTCTTAAATCCGAGCTTTTGGAACTCCATAACAACTCTTTTTTCATTTAATATTTGTGCAACAGCTTTCAAGATGTTAAGAAGGATCTCTTCATCAGTGTCTTGTCTGAGATAACTTTGTGCTATGTTCATGAATTTAATTTTTGTTTTCGTGTCCAACTTTGAATTGATTTTTCCCAATTCATTCAAAAACAAAGGATGACTTGGATCTTTGAGAACATTCAGATTCACCATCCTCGTTGATGCGTAATATGGTGAATGAAGATTTGCGTATGACATTTCTTCGCGAAGGTCATCATCGAGTTTCTTCTTTTGATATTTAACATCAGGAGTCAATATTTGAGGTAGTGGATGTCTGTCGTAATCCGAATACAAGTCATCTGACATCGATGGCGCAATTTGCCTTGATTTCTTCGAAATATTATAAACTGAGATTTGATTTTCTGAATCTGATTGTGAATTTTCTTCGTATGGCAAAGAAATTATGTTTTTCGAAGGAATTTTATCGAAAGTTGTGATTCCAACACTACTTGAACGAGGTTTATATCTTGATGATGATTGACTAAATAATGATCCTCTTGATGAAGAAAGTATTCTCGAACTTCTATATGTGTCCAATCTACCGAATTTTGGTTTTAAAACATCAGAATCAAGTTTGAATTGAATCGCACCTTTTTTCTTTGGTCTTATCTCTTCATCATCAGATGATTCATCTTCATCTAATGGTAAACTCTTATCTGAGTCTTCTGTTTCTTTCGATTCTGATTTCTTTTTGTTATTTGATTGCTTTGGAACTTCTTTCTTTTCGACTTCTGATTTCTGTTTTTTGATTTGATTTCGTGGTGGCTGAATATAAATTGGTTCCGGTATTTTCATTGGTCCATCAGCTTTTTCGAAAGGAATTGTTCTTACTTGAACAGCCGGTTGATCCGAATTTCTGTAAATATTTGGCTTTTCGCGAATATACATTGTTCTTTCTGAAATAAAATCTGCCAGTTGTTGAATTTCGGCCATATTTGAGTTTGGAAAAATAATTTTTCCAGAAGCAAACAGTCTGTATATAGTTGAGAACGAAGGACGAAGAAAAGTGCTATCTGACCAACATTCTGAAATTAATTTTTTTAATTCTGCAGGACAATCAGATGGAATCGGAGCTCTTTGCCCTTTAAGAATCTTTCTGTTGAATTCTTCGTGTGTTAGGTCTTGAAATGGTACTTTTAATGTCAACATTTGAAATAAAATTATTCCGAATGAATAAACATCACATTTTTCGTCATACATCAGTCCATCCTTTACTATTTCAGGTGCCATGTAGTATCTAGTGCCTACTTTGTGTGTTGGATAAGTAGGTTTGTCGAATTCTCTTGTTAATCCAAAATCGCATATTTTTGGTAAAAAATTGTCATCAATTAATATATTGTCCGGTTTTAAGTCGCGATACATCAGTTGTTGTGCATGAAAAAAAGCCATTCCGCTTGCGATCGCCATTGCAATTTTTGTAAGTGCTGTTCCAGTTCTTTTCGCTTTGTAGGCCGAACTATGAAGAAATTCGCGCAAATTTATGTTTGGTATGAATTCTGTGAGAATTAAATATGGAGGTGAATTTGAAAACCCAACCAAACTGAGTAAAAAAGGGTGCTGGCATCTGTACAGGGCGCAAACTTCCGAAATAAAACGTCTTTCGAGTGATTGTGTCATCTCAACTTTGCAAACTTTAACAGCAACTCTTTGATTCTTGTAATAGCCTTCTTTTACGATACCGAAAGCGCCGGAACTGATTTCGTTTTTGATTATTACGTCGCAATTTTTGACCAAAAACGGTTTAAGTTCTTTAGGGAACTCTAAAACCCAATTTTTAGTCATGAAAATTTTTGTCACATTTTCCTTCTTTCAAAAAATCTTTTTTAGGAATAAAAAAATCATCGAAAAATATATAAAATATTACTTTTCAAAGGATTTCGCTTTTATAACATTAGACAGGAGGAGACTATTAATGAAATTTTTCCATTAAAATAGCCATGTCAGTTAAATAAAATTGATTTTTATTGATAGGGAATAATAAAGAGTCACGAAAAGTGATGTGTTTACATGGCAGTTATAAATAGGTTTTGACATGTAAAGTATGCCATTTTAACAAAGAGTGTTCTATTAAGCTTGAAAGATGCTCTAACAAGCTTAAAATGAACTATAACAAGCTTGATAGACGCTTTAGCAAGCTTGAAATGAACTAGAACGGGTACACTTTTTTTCTTGCCAGAACGGGCTTGGACAGTTATCAGCCAACAGAATTAACTTTTTTCTTTTTTCATAGTATCATCTACATCTCCATGCAGTAATATAGCTGTCATTCTTGTTTGCAAATTTTGGCACACTCCTAAGATATTAAAAAACTAAAGTTTCAAAATATGGGAAGGTACTTTTTTTATTTTTTGAATGAAACTCATAGAATTTTTCTATGAGATCTCTCAATTTTTTCTCAGTCCCATATTTTGAACAGCAGTTTACGTTAAAAAAACTCAAAAATATAAAAATTATGGGAAAAACAATTGACGATCGATATATCCTCCAGCAGAAGATTGGACAGGGCAGCTTCGGCCAGATATATATCGGCGTTGATAAAAGCACGGGCGAGAAATTCGCGATAAAAGTTGAAGATGCAAATATTGCGGTCCCACAGTTGATATTTGAAGCGAGAATTTATCAGATTATGTCTGGGTCGACAAATGTGCCAAGAATGTTTTACCAAGCTGAAGAAGAAGACTCAAATGTGATGGTTATCGAGTTATTAGGCAATTCCCTTGAAAGTTTACTGACAAAATGCAATCGCCATATGTCCATAAAGACAGTTTTGATGCTTGCTGAGCAAATGATTTCATCTGTGCAATTTTTTCATTCAAAAAACTACATACACAGGGATTTGAAGCCCGATAACTTCGTGATGGGAAAAGGAGACTCAGCAAACAAACTTTACATTATCGATTATGGATTAGCAAAACGTTATCGCGATCAAAATACACGTCAACATATAAAATATAATTCGGGAAAATCTTTGACTGGAACTGCTCGCTATGCGTCAATAAACGCTCTGGCGGGATGTGAACAGTCAAGAAGAGATGATATCGAAGGATTAGCATATGTCCTTATTTATTTGTGCAAAGGGTCTCTTCCGTGGATGGGAATAGAAGCTCGCGATAGAAAAGAGAAATATTCGAAAATTTGTCAAGTAAAACGCAATATTTCAGCAGAAGAATTATGTTCAGGACTTCCTCATGTGTTTGCGCAGTTCTTAATCATGGCAATAAGTCTTGGATTCGAAGAAGAGCCCGATTATGCAAAGTATAAGGCAATGTTTCGAAATTATTTTATTCAAAATGGTTTTATTTTTGATTATCAATACGATTGGACTGAAGGCACAGTGAATTCATCAACGCCTTCATCGTTAGATATAATTCCTCGCAAAAGCATTCCAAAGAAACGCTCTCAAGATAATATTAATACATTTTCATCAGATTTGAAATATTTGTCGATAGACGCAGTGAAATCAGGTGAGTATGCAACAATTGACTCGAAAGATCGTAAGCTTTCGCTTCCAGAGACAGATAATATTAAAACAATTGATCTTCCAAAAGAAGAAAAAGTTTCGAATCCAAATAAGAAAACAAAGAAGAAAGTCACCAAGAAGGCTACTAAGAAGGTCGTAAAGAAGAAAAAGAAGAGCCGGACAAGCCGCAAACCATTACCAAATCAAAAATCCGTGGGAATCATTTTATTTGATGCATTCAAACAAGATGAAAATCTTCCTGTCGTAAATTCATCGCCAAACATAAAACTTGTCGAGAACAACAACCACAAGCTATCAGATGAAGTCCCTGTTCGTCAATTATCATCGAGAAAGAAGAGAACTGATTCAAAAGAACAAAAAGAATCATCAAGAAGGAAAACTTACGATGAACAAATTGCTCAACGAAGAGATGCTCAAGCAGACGCTATTCGCAGAAAACGCGCATCAATTGAAGAATTTGAGCTTGAGAATAACGTGAGATCATCGCAAAGAAGATACAAATCAGCAGAAATTACACCAGCGAAACTCAGTGATAATGTTCCAAGGAAAGATTACAAACCACGACACAGACATCATCACGAGATGATGAAATCAGAAGATGAAATCAGGCACAAGCACCATAAGCATCACAGAAGGCAATCTATTGAACCAACATCTCCAAAACTTGAAGTTAATGACTCTGATAGATATAAGACTTTTGAGGCATCACCGTATCAATCAAAGCGAAGAAAACACCACGCTTCTCATGACATCAATGGATTCAACACCGTCGATTGGTTCTTGTTGAGGAGAGGTGCAATAACACCTCAAAACGTTACACCTGTTAAGGAATCAAGGAAGAAATAAAATAAATTGTTTGTTTTTTAGTTTCATGTTAACTTAAATTGATTTTTAATATCAATATAATCATTCCCATATTGTCCAGCATCGATCCTTCGGTGTTACATGTTTTCATATGTTATTATTGAAATCAGAATTAAAATTTAGTGAGTTAATGGTTTGAATATTTAGAAATTGACAGTATTATATGATTAGAATATAACAATATAGTTTAAGTTCTTCTCGATGAAGTTTTGAAAAATATATAAAAAATATGATTTTAAGCTTGTGAGTCAGGATATAGTATATTGGTATGATTTTGAGTTTAAATCTAATACAAAATTAGTGTCTTATGCATCAAAATAAAATGTCGAAGTTTTCATATTATTTCAAAAATCAAAATTTAAACATACAAAACTCTTTAAATCAATAACACAATACAGGCATCAAATAATAGAGAATAATAAAATTTGAAATTTTTCAAAATCAAAAATATCACCAATGTTTATTAGTAAAAAGTGAAATATATCTAAAATAGATCATTGATTTCATGTTAAAAAAGTAACTTCATCAACCGACGATATTAGTTAAAGGGTAAAAGAAAAGGGCAATTTATAAAATGTCGAAGGAGGGCGAAAATCCAACTCCTGAGCTGAAGTACGGACAGCTCCCGACCGAAGACGTCCAACAGCGCATTGTTAAGGAGGTCCTCGAGAAAATTAGCGGCCTCGCGTACTTAATGCGCCGTCGTTTCGATAACAACGAAGTCGAAGAGGCATTGAAATACGCAACACTGATGCTCCAAGAAATGTCTATCAACACGCTTTCCCCAATTCACTACAACGAACTCTATCAAGTCGTTCTTTCGGAGTTATCCGTTCTTAAGGATATTTTCAACGACAAGCAGCTGTTTTCTGACCGCAGAGTTGCGGAACTTTACGAAATCCTTCAGTACACACCATCTATCGTCGCTCGTCTCTATCTTTTGTTCACAATAGCGTCAGCTTTCATTAAGCGCGGCCACGCGAAGGCAAACGACGTCATGAAAGACTTGATCGAAATGGCACGTGGTGTGCAGCACCCAACACGTGCTTTGTTCCTCAGACACTTCCTTCTTCATATTTTGAAGGATATTCTTCCAGATGGACAGAAGGAGGGCGGCACAATCGAGGATACACTCAAGTTCATTCTCGAGAACTTCAAGCAGATGAACGTCCTTTGGGTCCGTCTCGAGTTCTCATTGGACACAAAGACAGAAGAAGAGCGTAAGTTGCAGCGTTCTCAGCTGAAGCAGCTCGTCGGCCACAACATGCAGCGTATTTCTGACCTCAGAGGCCTCGATGTTGCTCACTACAAGGAAATCGTTCTTCCATGCATCGTCGAGCAGACAAAGGCTTGCCACGAAGCTCTCGCTCAGTACTACATCATTGAATCCATCACACAGGTTTTCCCAGTCGAGTTCCACATCGAAACACTTGATGTCCTCTTCAATCTCCTCCAGCACCTTGAAGATAACGTCAACACGCTCGGCCTCGTCACAAACATCATCCAGCGCTTACAGACATTCTGCAAGAAGGACGAAAACGCTATTAACACAGTTCGTCTTGTCGCTGTTCAAATCTACTCTCTCCTCCACGCAGGACAGCAGTTCGCACTCGAAGACACACTCGAAATGCTTGGCACACTCCTCAACTTCACACTCGAGGCCGATGCCACAAACTTCGACAATGTCAACGCTATTCTCAAGCTCGTCGAGAACCATATCGAGAGCATCGCTGGCGAGTCAAGACTCGACTCTGTTAATGTCTCTCGCAAGCTCCGCTACTTCCTCGTCAAGCCGCTCAGAGAGATGAAGGACGCTTCGATGATCTTCGATCTCGAGTACTTCCCAATCCTCGTCAACCGCCTCCGCTTCCTCGACCGCAAGGCAATCGCTCTCGAGGTCTGCAAGGGTTTCGCTCGCACTGAGGCCTACATTTCCGACGTCGAGTCGATGAAGGCATTCTTCAACATCGAGCAGGTTCTCCTCAAGAAGGCCGATGACTTCGAGAAGGACCCAGATGGCGAACCACTCTCTGTCGCTCTTTCTAACGTCGGCAGAGTCTTCCATTTGATCAGAGACAAGAAGAACTTGGATAACACATTCGCTTTGTTAACATCCATCTCCGCTGCCTTACAGCAGTTCGATCCGGAGGTCAAGGAGAGCCTTTATCTCCCATTCGGTGAGGACCTCCTCAGGATCGCTGTCGAGATCGACCAGAACCAGAGCTGCCAGACAACAGTCAGAGGCGTTCTCCAGCAGGTCTACATCCTCTTGACACAGAACGATCCGCCAGCCATCCCATCCTTCTGGCTCTTCGTCGAAGCCGCTTTGATCTCCGACAGATACGGCACAGAGGGCATCACAACAGAGTTCTTCACAAACGCCCTTAGAATCTGGAAGGAAGGAATGATCGACGGCAACATCAGATTCAGAATGTTGCTCTGCATGATCAGAACAGCAACACAGTTGATGAACGTTACACCAAACACATACTCATCAATCACAAGCGAACTTTGCAGCTGTGCCAGTGGTTTGTTGGCTAAGGAGCAGCAGGCCGAAGCACATTTGCTTTGCGCCCACATGTTCAACGTTGAGAGAAAGGGCTCTCAGGAAGATAATGAGGAAGAAGATGATGGCTCTGCATTCATGAACCCAATGAAGGTCAAGAACTGCCTCGTCAGAGCTCTCAAGGCTGCCAGCCAGATGATGGACAAGAGGGACATGCTCCCATGGTTCTACAAAGTTCTCGCTGAGGCGATTTACTTCATCGAGAAGGGTGTTGACATCCCGATCGACTGGTTCAACGCTCTTACAAGCCAGATCGACCAGGAGCATTCGAACTTGGGCTCTGAGCTTGAGAATAAGCTCACCGAGCAAACAAGGAGATTCTACGTCAACACAGTCGCCCACAAGAATAAGGTGATTAAGTCTGAGTAAAAATAACTAATTTAAGTTTTGCTCTCAAAAAAATTATATCGATTTTCAAAACATACATAAAACAAACATTTATATATAATAACATGGATATAATAAATAATATATAAGTTAACGAGCATCAGAAAGAGAAATGTTTCCTTGTTCCTCTTCTTCACGAAATTCAGGAGAGAAGAATGCTTCCCCTTTCTCAATGACCCATGGCTCTTTGTCTGAGAGTGCCTCTGAGAAAGCATTGCATCCTGGCATCGTTAACTCTAAAGCATCTGTCATTGGTTTCACGACTTTTTGGACTCTGAACAAAATCATTGATTGTGGTTCTTTGCTCATTAAACACGTTTTCTCAAATGCTGATATTGGGCGGAAGAAGATTGATGATTGGCAAAGCTCTGTAACAAACTGTCCAATGAGGACTTTGTGTGCGTGGTTGTCGAAATCTAAACCTCTCTTCGCATATAATTTGTATTTCGCCAACAAAACTGACATCGAGTTATTTTGTCTCTCCAAAAGAAGCTCTGTTAAACCAGTAATGATTTCTTCTGGCGTTTCTTCGAGCAAATCGCAGCCTGGATATGATAAACAAATCAAAGCTGTTGTTACGCGAATGAGAATCTTTTGATTTATCTTGTTAAGAGGCAATGGTTTGAGTGCGTTTTGGTATTTGAAGTCTGGACGCATGTGTGGGAATCCAACACGCATAAATGAAGCAATGCAACTAGCTGCTAACTCTGAATCAGAGTAATGCTTGAATAGGTCGAAATGCTTATAAACAGAATATGTGAATTGAAGAGCATCAACAGCCAAAAGGAAAACAGTTGAATCCTCAGGATTAACAGCAAATGTTCCGAGCCAACGATTGATTTTCTCTCGTGTGCAATTTAACACTTCGTGGATGTGGAATGCGCAGAATATTTCGACAGCAAGACCGATGGTTTCTTTGATTGGGTTTTCGAGGGAACTGATATCCAAAGAAGAAGTTAATGATTGGAATTTCATTGAAACAATTGGCGTAACTTTTTGATTATCAGCTCTCGAAGCCATTAACGCAAGTAATAAATCAGCAAAACAAGAAAGAGCTGTTGAACGATCCAACATCATCGCTTCTGGGATTTTGATTGATGCAAATATCATTCTGTCGCGTTCCAGGTTCAACGCGTTTGGATCTAAATCATTATCATTGGAATCGAAAAGTGGAGGATCGTAAATCACCAATGACAAAGTTTGACCGAATAAACATGTGAAAGAACGCATTAAGATATCGAGAAGATCGGAGAAAGGCATTGGACATGCGAGAACATTGCCTATGACGTGCAAACCTCTTAAAATAGTGTCGTAACTCTTAAGAGAAACGATTTTCTGGTGAAGAGAAAGTTGTCTTGTTGTCATCATCGAAAAGCTTTGAAGAATATTTGTTATTGAAGAATCGAATGGATAAATCTGAAGTTTGTCTTCATCAAGCTGTTCTTCGAAACTTGCACTTCCATTGAAGTTTTTCGCTGTCCAACTTGAACTCACAATCAAAAACTTGTCATATGTTGATGAATCTTTAGAGAGCTCGAAAACGCTTGTTGAGCTCAAGCCTGACTCTTCATCGTGAATGGACTTGAGAGATAATTTTGCGAAAGGTATTTTAGTGTTTCCTTGTTGGTTCTGGAGATCGAAGAAACCGGAACTCGAATTCGTGAAATTTTGAGAACTTCTTCCGAGAACTGAATTTCTTTTGCTTCCTGTTTTTCCGAGTTTAATCTGTTCTGGAACTGTTAATTTTGATGTGTGATTATCCAATGACTGCAAAATTCTCGTTCTCTGTAATATACCGTTCTTTTCTTCTTCTGTCTTCAATTGCATCAAAGGAGCTCTAAATTCGAACAAATTAATTTGTCCATTCTCTGTTTTAATTGGAATAACAAGAATTCCGATTGTTTCAGCGGTAGCAGCTGTTGGTTTTAAGTCACAGATAGCATCGAGAAGCTGTGGTTCACTGGAAACAGGCTGATTCGTCTCAGCATCGAGTAATTTATCATTTTCGTAAATCAAGAATCTAAAACCAATCGAAGGTTTCATTTTGTTGCAGAAAAGTTGCATTGATGAGAATAATTTCGATGTTCCTGCTGTTTGAATACTCTTTAGTGAGTAAACTGTTAAGTTATAAGCGTGGAGAATGTTGTCGTTGTTTCTTTCGAGAGAATCTTGAAGATTTGTCGATTCGCAGCAAATGTGAATTATTGAAGAAATGCAACGAGCTAAATTTGAAGCAATATATGTTTCACGGGCAGAAAAGAACGTTACATTCTTTCTATTATAAAGAACATAAGCTCCTTTAACTTCTCCATGATATGTGAATGGTGCTGCAAGCATTGACCAAATTCTTGGCTGTGTTATATCATCGATATTAACTGAGAACTGTTTTTCGCGTCTTGGAAGGAAATAATTGAATGTTTCGTTCTTAATTGCGCAATTGCAGACTAAACCATTATCAATGGCGAGCATTTTACCACTTAATTTGATCCCAGGTGTTTCCTCACATAAACAGTCATTGACAACAGTGAATAAACGCGTTGCAGAAGAATCCAAAAGTTTTTCAGAAACATCGCAAATGCTTTGAATCATTTCGTGTGTATTATGAGAACTTGCAATAATAGATAAACCGTGAACGAGATTTGTCATATCGGATTCTGTTATACTTGATAATTCGCGCACTAGTTGTTTGATTTGCATCGAAAAACTCTTGAAAAAGAACGAAATTAAAACATAATCACTTGCGGAGAAAGATTCTTCTCTTAATTTGTCCATAGCGATGATAACGAAAGGATTTGTGAAGTCCGGATGATAAAGAGGAACAATAATTGCTGCTTTAACACCCTCAAAGAGCATTGATTCAACTGCGAGATCGATATCATTCGAGTTAAATGGATCATTAACAATTCGATATTTTCCGCTTTGTACAGTGTTAGGAATCAAACCTGACGTCATTGGGACTGTTCTGCGTATTCCGCCGTGAATGTACGTCAATTCTGTCGATAATTCAGACGCAATGAGAAGTTTTACTTTCCTGCATCTTAATAAATTATAAGCGCCGTGTTCGATGCCGTGAATTATGTCGTCGGGTGCTGTGTGGAGTGCTGTGTACTCAAAGAGTTGCGTGAGACTACTTGATTCATGATAAGTGTCCAATATCTTTTGAAAAATAAAAAAACGATTTTGATATGGAATTTGTGTTAAAATTGATGGCAAATAATTGACGAATTCGCTGATATCAATTATGTTTCCACATAAATTGAACTTTTTCTTCGGACAATAAACTAATAACCGTGGAATCGCATTTTCAGCAAAAAAATTCGAGATAACTTCGGGAGAAGATATGCGAAGGAAGTTTAATAACGTATCGGAACCCGTTTGCACGTTTTCAGGCCTCTCTCCCATTGTTGTTTGTGGCCTCTGTAAATCAGGAAGCGGCTGATTTTTGATTAGTGATGATAATCGGCACCTGGAGTCCATCAATCGCGAGCAGAGATTGAGTCTTCCGATTCTTTCCGTTTGTATTTGCATTAAACGATTTTCAATTGGTTGTTTCTTCTCTTCTTGGTGTTTATTGATGAAGTTTGCGATTTGGCGCGCGAATTTTGTTCTCCTGGTGTGCATTTTATCCAATTTTTTTATTAAATCTTTCGTTTGAATATCGAGAATTTGAATTTGCTCACTCAACGCTTCGAACTCTTCGTGGTGTTTGTCTTTTGGAAGCGATTTCGGGAGGAGTGGAACGTGCCCCGTCAGTCTAAAAGACGGAGAAGCGTTAATTTTTCCACTCATAAATTTATAAAAATTCGTTTTTTTTTACATAAAATTTATGGGTTTATTGATATTTTGTGATCAAATTTAAAGGTTTTGGAAAAAAATATGACGATTAATTTCCCATCAAAATATTGTTCAAAATCTAAAGCGACAACTTGCGATTTTTATTCGATTTATACATGTTCTATCAAGTTTTTAGCCTAATGGGCACATAATTTTTGATTTTAGCTGCGAGAACAAGCAGACATAATCGCCATTAATGGAAACATACGCTTGTCAATCCAAAATAATATATTTTTAAGCAATGGATATTTGTAGAAGTGTATCAACTCTGGGGGTCAGAACCAGATCAAACATGTATGGTTATATATAACTCTTATGTAATGCCATACATAGTTGTTGTGTTAAACATATAATATCGTTTCATATTTTTCATGAACAATTTGATATCAGCTTATTATTGAGTAAATAGCAATATTTATTATAAATATATCACATGCCAACAACATAGTAAGATATTACAAATAATACAAGCTCCAAATTGAATATGTGTTCAGTATCTTAATTTATAAATACACAAAATCATTGCGGAGACGACAATATACATAGATGCATGCACATATTACATGTTTTTAATGTGATGCACCAACTTATACTCATAGCCTCCCAATGAATTTGCTGAAATTATTGATTAATAAAAATAAAGTATTCAAAAATAAAAACGATGGAAAAATAATTAACATCATATGTACTATTTTATTAATGTAAACAGTGTCAAATAAATTGTGAAAAATGAAACTTTTAACCTTATTCACTTTTAAAATATGGTTTATTATAACAATTACATAATTGCAATGCTAATTTTGCCAATTTTGGTCGCTAAAAACCGAATTTGAGAGTTAAAACATTTCTGTAATTAGTGGCTTCTATTAACCTTCGTTATTGCATGCCTAACCTTGGCTGTTAAAGAATATTTTTAAGAATGATCAAAATTTGTATTCATCACACTATGTTGAAGAATTTTACTTTGATGTCTCGAATAATAGCATGGAAGAGTATTGATTCTTTCAGCAATCTGTTTAGTGTTGTTGATGATTCGATATTTTGTGTGATGATAAAATCAGTTCATTTCGAAACAATGTCTGCTGTCGAACATAACGCTAACTGTGCTGCACACAAGATAATGAAGCTCCACCAGGAGGAGATGGACGAGATAAATGGAAAGCACGTCCACGCACACGGAATTGATCTACTCCACACATCGAAGAAGAAATCCCAGGTCAAGAAGGTCCCAGTTGCACACGGACACGCAGACCAAGGCAAACCAGCTGCTCCTTCTGCACCAGCAAAGGACGCAAAGAAGAAGTAAATCTTCTACAATCGACTAAACTGTGAGTATTCAAATTATTAATATCTCATCTTAAAATCACACAAAATATCGAATCATCAACGACATTAAACAAACTGCTGAAAGAATCAATACTCTTCTATGCTGGTATTCTGTGTTCAATAATTAAGTGTTTCAATGTTGTGTAATGAATGCAAATTTTGATCACTTATTTAAATATTTTGATAGATTGCAGCACTTATAAATTTCATTATTTGAAACTGATACATTGCGTATTTCGATTTAAAAATCATTATAACCATTTCTTAAGTTTATTGCCTATATTGGGTTCTTAAAGAAACTTGATTAAATCTTTTGCCATGAATGAAGCATCAAAAATTATTAATTTGAAACATCAAAAATAATTCACCTCTTCTTAATTCAACCACTTATGTATTCTTGTATACGCATCAAAAATTAATTCAGAATAATAAAAAAGAAGAGGTGAATACAAGAATACATAAGTGAAATGTTTATACCGATATTAATAACATGTTACATATCGATCTGAGGAAGAGCGAGGAACTGTTCATAGAGATCATGGTAATTAAGGAATTTAGCTGCGCGAACGAACTCAGAAGAGTTGTTGACCATGAATGGAAGAAGTGTTTCGATATCTTTCGCTGAGCACTTCTCTGCTGGTTCAATCTTGAAATCTTCTGGGAATGAAGCTAAAGAATCAATCAAATCACGCAATTTATTGACCTGATCGATATTGTCTTTCTCTTGGAGGTTGTATATTGTCACCAATGGCTTAATTTTACCATTTGCTGTTGGACTTCTGAGAAGAAGCCGTGGGGACATCAAACGCAGGAAAAGAACACCACTAACAGCGAATCTCTTGCATTCTGTGTCTGGGAACACGCGTTTGCCTTCGAGATAAATTGTATTCAACATGAATCTCGATCTTGGAGAGAGATCCATGTTTTCAACGCCTGTCATGAAGTTCTGTATGAGCGCCTCCGAGTCAAGGGACAAAGAATTCAAGAAATTAACGAAAGCAGGATCTTTTCCAATTAAATATGTTGTCAATGAAACAAAGAAGTTGTTTCCGCGCATAGCAAGAGAAGGTGACTTGTAGTCCTTAAATTCGGTCCAAGCGATGAATCTGTACAAAGCTGGGAAGCTCGATCCAACAATATTCAGCCATGATTGTAAAATTGGTGCCATATCATCCTTTGTATAAGTGCAATGCTGATATAACATCAAAAAGTTCAAGTCTGTAAATAATGATCGATAAAATGGAAGTGTGAAAGCGTTAACTGGAGGAAATGCTTTGGAAGCACCAATAGTCTGATAAAAAGCCAAAAGTGGTATTGGTTTGTAATTTTCGGCGCTCATTTCTTGAAGAATTTGTGTGATATCGCGAATAACGTTTTTTGATTCTTTCTTTATTGTTGAAAACATCGAAAACTCGTATTCCGCTATTTTGAGGGTTGCTTTTTTGAAGTCAAATATGGCTTCATTTGATTTATCAATGTAGAAACCTTGATTCAGCGTTAAATCAAGCACAAAGTAATCATACAAAGCGGAAATAATGAATCCAGGATTTCCATTTGGTAGTTTTATTGGTATTACGTATGAATAATTCTTTGCTGGAGGAATGCTGATTTTAATATCACGCGTGACAACAAGAGATTGTCTATGAACAAACCTTCCTGCGATATCAGCAATCTCTGGAGAATACTTAAATGGCTTTTTCTCAACTTGAATTTCTAAATTTGGATTTATTTCGCTTTTACTTGGGAACATCTGAGTGAGCTCCGATTTAAGGAGAACCGGGAACTCAAAAAGTTCTGTGTACTGAGAAATCAGTTCACTGAACATATCTTTGTTATCAATATTGAACATCACAAAAAAATATGAAATGATTTTGACATTCAAATCTCATAAATTGATGAATTTATATATTATTCATATTTTTATACTTATATTAACAATAAAATAACGTTTTGACATGTAAAAAAATTTTTGACTAAAACCTAAATCACTCAAAAAGTCTATATCTAAATAACATCAATGACCAAAAATGCAGATAATCAATTCTAACTCTATATTAGAACATATTTCTCGTTTTATAATTGCAATATATCACGTTTTACAGATGAAAAATTGAATATTAGATATTTTTATAATGAAAGAATTACTTTTCCTTTAGAAAAGATTTTTGATTCTGTAATTTTGGCTTCACTTAAATTTCAGCTATATCTATATTTATCTAATTCAAACATGTTGGCAGAGTTTGGCTTTTCGAAACAAAATAATATTTCATTTTTTTTATTTATTGAGTTGAAGCTCATATAATTCTAGGATTAATCATTATTTCTTGAGGAAAATATAATGTCAATATATTAAATCCTTAAATGGATAAAATAAAGCGATATTTTCAGGTATTTCCTTACATAAGAATGAGAAAATGTGAACATATATAACCTTAGGAGAAAAATAAAATTGCTTAATGATGGCATGAAAAAAGTTTCGATATTTAATATCAAGATAAATATCTCACAAAATCATCCCAAACTTCGCATACAATCATTATTCTTTACATCAAATCAAAATATCAACACAAAGGATATCTAATAATTTTCAGAACAAATTGAGCACGTTTACAAAATAAAAAAATGGACTTCCGCACGATATGGAAGACTCCATTCTCAAAACCTTTAGATAAAATTGCAGTTCGCTCATTGTGTTATAAACCGGACTTCTCACAACTGATTGCGTCATATTCCAACGATCTTTTCTTCCTTTCGCCCGAGACTGGTGATATTATCGAACAAAAGCGTGCACACCACGCGACGATTTACTGCGTGAAGTGCTCTCCCGACGGCACTTTCTTCGCGTCTTGTGATTCGGACGGAAAAGTTGTTATTTGGAGATCATTAAATAATGAAGGTTACGTTTCGTACGGAAGCTCCAACTCTGCGACAGCGCTCGAGTGGTGTCCATCCAAGCAGCTCCTTATTTCCGTTGCTAAAAAAGAATATCGAATTTGGAAACCAGAAGACACTGCTGCAGCTCCTGTTGAAGTCCAATTCCCAATTCTTTCGATCGCTTTTTCACCATCTGGTGATACATTCATGTTATCTTTCGATAATGGCCTTTTACACGTTGTATCAGTCGAAAATCAAGAAGTTCTTCAGACATTTAATTATTCTTCGATCGTAACAACAATGAAATTCAGCACAATCGACAAGAAAGACTATTTAGTTACTTCAGATTTGGACTGCAGAGTTTCAATGTATCGAATCAGCGATAAAACACTTGTCGGCAAAAATTCTATTCCATTCGAAGCTCTCTGCTGTTCATCTGTTGGTGATAGCACATTTTTCTTTGCTTTTGCAGGTATTTCAGGGAAAGTTTCGTTATTGACATCTTCTCTTTCATATCTTGGCGACTTCCAAAGTGGAAGTGACTGGATCTGGGACATCGCTGTTGATAAGCGTGGCAGAGTTGCTATAGCTACAAAGGAAGGCTACGTTGAATTACGAAGCATCGATTTTGGCATCGCATTCGCTTCTGCTGGTGATGTTGTCGCTTACAGAAACAGTGTCAACTCAATGGTAATCAAAAATATCATCAATGGAAATACAAAAGATATGTCTTTCAACAAAATCATCGCTTCAACAACAATGTCATCAAACTTCCTTCTCGTGCAGTTCAAGGATAGCGTCATCACATACAAATACTTAATCGATAATGAACACGAAGGCCAATTAATTGTCGAAAAAATCAACGAAATTCCAGGCAATTTTGAGAAATCGTTATTCGCAATCACACGCATCCACATCATATCCGCTGAAGCAAACCAGCTCGCATTCTATGACTTGACTGGCTGCAGGTTACCAGGATTCAGCTTCTCAGCTCCAATCACATCACTCAGAACAACATCAGCTTACAACGACGGTGTTATCATCGGATGTGCTGATGCTCGTGTTTACTTCGTTATGATGGATATGAAGGAACCAGTTCTTTTGGCACGTCACACTTCTCCTGTTGCAGATGCGATCAGAAGTGGCCTTATTGTCACCGTTCGCGGAAAGAATGGAGAATGTGGAATTTACGACAGCTTCGAGAGGAAGACAATTTCGATGCTCGAAAACGTCCACAGCATGGCATACAGCGATCGCGTTGAGGGTCTTCTTGCTACAAGTAACGGAACAGAAGTCACCATTCACTTCAGAGACTGCAAACCAATCACGCAGTTCATTGAAGGTGATATTCTTGCATTCGTTAGAAACAAAGTCATCCTTACAAATGAATGCGCATTGGAGACAATCGATGCCCCACTTCCGATCAAGGAACTGATTGAGCGCGACGACTGGGACACCATCAAGAGATTGTGTGATCTCGGACCAAGTGAGGACCAGTTAACATTGATTGCAAAGGAAGCCATCAAAGCAAAGAAGTTCGAAGTTGCGAGATTGATATCACCAGACATTTCCAAGAGTATGGCATTCTTCGTTAACGAAGTTCTCCCGACAACACCAAACGAGAACATCAACGACACAATTGCTATCTTCCTCGGCGATGAGAGCTACTCAAAGAAGAACAAACCAAGCGATGCAGAAGCAGATTCACCAGCAGCACATAATCCAGCTAAGTATAGAGCCATTGAACTCGAAAAGGCCGGCGCACAAGAAGAGGCACTCAACGCTTACGCAGAATGTGGTGAATGGGACGATGTTTTCAGATTGGCTGAAGAGAGGCACCTCGAGAAAGCAATCGTTGATTTCGCGTTCCCAGAGGAGCACACAGAAAAGGCCGCTAAGATATTACTCAAAGCTGGCCTTGGCGAAGGCGCTATTAGGCTTTTGACGAGATCTCAGAATCACGAAAACCTTGCAAAGGCCCGTGTTTATCTTGGTCAGTGGGTTGAAGCCATCTCTTTGTCAAGACTTTACGCATCTGTTTACAACATTGTGTATCCAAGATTTGGTGAGTTATTGTTCGAAAGCGGAAGATTCTTCGAGTCCCTTGTCTGCTTCTTCATCCCTGAAAAGCACGACGACAGAAATGCAGCTTTACAGAAGATGGTCGAGTGCGCTTCCATATCTAAAGCTTTCGATCAGTTGAGCTTCTTGTTCCTCATGCACGCGTTCAATGATGCTGACTCATACTGGAGGCTTTTCCATCGTACAACAGCATATCTCACAGCACAGAGATTGAGAAACATGACTCTTCTGCCAATGTCACTCGAAGACTCGAAGCTTATCTTCATGATGTCATATTACTTGCTTGCTTGCATCGCTGAGTTCCCACTTCTTGGTGTTAATGTTCTCGATGTCCTCGTTCAATTGCTTGTGAGCTCTTCTGCACTTGGAATGAAGAAGTGGCTCACATATGCACTCAAGGAGATCTCTGCATTCAAACTTGATGAGAAGACAAAGCAGATCAGCCAGCGCGCAGCAAGAGCTTCACGTGAGGCACAAGATGACCAGCAAATCACATTCCCATGCCCAAGATGCAAGAAGGACATATTCCAATCGGCTAAAATGCCAATTCTCTGCTGCGGAAGCTGCGGAATGAGGCTTGCATTCTCTGCACATTCATGCAGACCTCTTCCACTCGTTGCCTTCACATACACTCCAACAGCCAAGGAAACACGTGGTCCAGAGGAGCTCATCAGCATTGAACCAGGAATTGCCGTTAATTCGGAGATCCCTGCAGACAATGTCAGTGAGCGCTTCCTTATGGAGCAGCCTGCTGAGCTTTTCGTCGTCCAGAGCTTGAAGAAGAAGGCAGGTGTAAAGCCTCAGCTTTGGTACAACCAAGAGCTCGCTTGCATCCACGTTTGCTCAACATGCGGTGTGATGCTTGATGATGAGGACTTCGAGCAGACAACGATGTCCAATGAATACTGCCCAGTTTGCCGTACAGCATTAATAGAAGGCGCAAAGAGCGAAGACATTCACAACGAAATCCTTGAAATGCTTAGACCTTTCGAAGACGAATCCCCTGTTTCATTTTAATTATAATACTAAATATTTCTGTTTCATTTTAATAATAAGCATATAATTTTCAATTTTTTTGAACAACTATGAAATTTGGATATAAAATTCAATATAGAGTTTCATTAGTTATATCAAATAGAAGAATCTGAAATATTCTACAATGCTAACTCAAAAAAATCTATAAATTAGTGTTGTCTGATGCTAAAAATAGGAAAAGAATTTTAGTATCAACCCCTGCTTTTATATACCCCAATTATATATAGTGTAATACCCTGCTTAAGCCGATCCCTAATTTATAAAGTGTGCCCCAACTTTTATTAGGCCCCTAAATATTTCTGAGTCAGACCCTATATAAACCCCAAAATATTTGGTATCTGCCCCTGATTAATTTGGCGCCAAAAACGATTTTTTCAAGATTCTGGATTTCGCCGAGTGTCAAAGAAAATCGCCATCAAGCGATTAAAAACATAACGACATTAGTCCCCGGGATAAAGGAAACTCGTGAATCAGCGAAAAAAGGTATTATTCACGTTGGAAATGTTGAAGAAGCCGTGAAAAATGCCACAAAACCAATAACATTCATAACAAACGATACATTGACGTATTCTATTCGAAACAACATAAACATTTCATCGATACTAAAAGAAAATATGAAATTAATTTCTTTATGTCTACATAAAACAACAGTATCAACGTGTGGATTTAGCAGTTCAAACAACATTAAGATTGCGAGAATGGTTATCCTACTAGGTGGAACATTCACCCATGTTTTTAATGATGAAACTGATATTTTAATTGTTTCAAATGTGTTGAGACCTTCTTACTACGCTGCAGCTAAACGAAATATCCCCACAGTCAGTGTGGAATGGATTGTGAACTGTTTTAAGAAAAATGATAAAATTAAATTTGATGAATTTATTGTTCCATGCTTTAATAGGATCATTTTCACATCAACAGATCTTCAGCCGGACGTAAAGAAACGTGTGAAACGTGAAATTAGCAACAATGGAGGAACATGGTCAGATAAACTTGATGATTCAACAAGTTTCTTGATATCGGACTCAATGACGATGACATCGAAGCTCAGCATCGCACTGGCAGCAAAAGTATGGATTGTGCCATCAAAATGGATTTTTGAGTGCTCAAAAAATAAAATTGCACCTGATGATTATTTCTTGAATTGGTGGCAAATTGGACTCACAAAGAAGCGAATATTTGAAGGTATTACATTCAATGTTGATGCCTCAATCAGATCTGATATATTAACAGAGGCAATTATCTCTAATGGAGGATTAATTGTCGAAAAAAGCGATTATTTAGTTTGCCCATCATGTTTTTCATCTTCTTCTGGCTCACGGAAGAAAGTCACTCAATTTTGGGTCTGGCAGTGCATATTTCACAACGAGCTCCTGGATCCCGATGATTCTCAGCTATACTATCCTCATTCGAACAATATTTTACCTATTGCAGAGTTTGAAGGAAAAGCATTTTTTGTTTCTTCCATTGACTCACAAATTTTTTCATTTGTTATTCACGCAATTCGCGAATGTGGAGGAATTGTTACATTCAGATTAACGGAAAAGACATCATATATCGTTTCTGATAAGGTGGATAATAAAATAAAAGAGAAATCAGCGCAGAAAAACATTCCAATTGTCAATTCTGAATGGATCATTAATATGTACAGCATTGGAAAGATTCCAAAATCAAAGTCAATCAACCATGACATTCAGCGTATTTATAGTATTACTCGTAAAGAAACTCCAAATCCAAGGAGTAAAGCAGTTTCTATCGATGATATCACTTTTCCTAGTTCAGTGAATGAATCAGGAACAAGTGGTCCTGACAGTGATGAAATAAAGATATTAGAACCTAAAATTATCGATCCAAAGATCCATAAACCAATCTATCTTAATTCCAGCTCAAGTGATAGCGAGGATGATCCCCTTCTTAGAGAGCTTAACTTCTATTGAAAATAAAAATAATGCATATTAAATAACTTTTTATTGGAAGCAAGTCATGCCAGCCTAATCCTGGCATAAAGAAAGACAGGAAAAATGGAGCATAAAAAACTTCATCATCACGTATTGCTATTACAACGAGATACCACTGATTTTGGAAAAACCCAACACCGAATGCAACGCTAAGAAATAGATTTGGAAAAAAAAATCCACAGCTTGAAATATTCAAATATCATCCCAATAAAAGTATAGATCATCATACGTTTTGCTTTGTTTGAGCAAGATAGCATGATATTTTTAGTAAATGTAAAATATGACATGTAAATACATTTTTTGTCGTGTAGTATCACAAAAAATCCGTTATAATTTAGTTCTTCAATTTAATGATATGAATGATATAGGAAATGTGTGTATAGTATATAGAAAAAGCTACAAAGGACAACTCCTCATTTTATGGTTGGCGGAGATCAAGATGAGGTCGCCACTGACAACACCATGCTCTGACCTTATTCGTACAATTTTACGGTTTCATAGCGAATCATCATTATATAAACATTTTGTCATGTAAAATGCCATATGTCAAATTTTTAAATTTTCATCATTTTCTAAAGCTAAGTTCTGAAAAGATTATTGATTTATCAAAATAAAAATATAAAAATTTAAGCACCTGTTTCTGGAACACCTAATTCAACAATTTCTGGTTTGCATGTATTTGCTTCACCCGCAATAATTGTAGATGACTCTGACTGTTCATCATTAGCAGCCTTCTGCATGCTGTGGATTGACTCTGAATGCGAGTGTGACTTTGATGAAGAGGAAGATGATGATGAAGATTCAGAGTTTTCTTCATCTTTCTCACTATTGTCCTCTTTGTCATCATCACTCTTCTCCGACTTCTCTGATTTCTGCGAGACGGACTTCTTCTCAGACTTTTGAGAAACAGACTTCTTTTCTGATTTCTCAGCCTTTTCACCATCTTCGTCCTTCTTCTCCTTTTCTTCTGCAATAGCATCAGACATCTTCTCTGGTTCACCGTTAGCTTCATCTGTTACAAATGTGTACTCATCCTCATACTCCTCGATGATCTCTGTTGTGAATGTTGTTCTGTCGTCTTCTGTATTCTCGTTTCTTGTATATGACTTTTCAAGAATCTCCTGATCGACTTCTAAGACAACCTTGTTGTCTGCTGGCTCTGTTGATGGGAGGAAAATTTCATCATCGCCTTCCTTCTTGGTAGAGTGGCTTTCTTCCTTGTTATCCTCTGTATCTGTGTACTCAGAGTACTTGTTGTTCTCGGAGGAGTCGTTGTGGTTAGAAATGACAACCTGAACTGGCTGCTTGTCTTCGGATGAAGCGGATTTCTTGGAGGAGTAAGAATCACTATAATCTGACTCTTTCTCGACTGGCTTTGGAGGGGACTCTGGTGATGGAAGAGGAGATGGCTTTCCTTCGCTCTTCTTGCTGGCGCTCTTTGGCTCAACAACCTTTTCGTCCGAATAATCGGAATAGTCGTTCTTCTCTTCCTGCTTCGGTGCTGGCTTCGGAGAGTGCTTTGGTGATGGAGCTGGGGAAGCAGCTGGCGACTTCGTGGCTGCTGGAGGTTGTGGCTTTTCGTCTGAGGACTCGGAGCTTGATGATTCATTCATCTTGAGATCGCGTTCCTTTGCTTGAAGAGCAGACTGAACTGGAATTGGGATACGTGGAGCCTTTTCAATCGCTTGGACATCATCATCTGTGCTGTCTGATGACTTTTCGATGCTTTCTTTGAGGCTGGAGTTTCTGAGTGAGTCGTGCTTCTCTGGCGACTTCTGGTGCGACTTGTGGCTCTGCTTGGATGTGGACTGAGAAGAGCTTGATTTCGGATACTTGTCGTTATTTTGTATATTACCATCAGAGGAGTCTGAATCAGACTCGATATCTGGAAGACGGCGCTTCTGGTTCTTCTGCTGTGCTGCTGGGCGCTTTGGATCGACAGTAGAGGACTCAAAATACTCTGTTTGTGGAATAACTCTTGATTCCCACTGATTTCCTGAATCCCAGTCATCGTCATCCTTCTGGATCGCGGCAATCATCTGTCTGATGATCTCAAGTTCCTCCGGTGGGAATCCTTGTTGATCGATGTTGATTTCTTTGATGGAGCGAACGATGCTGGCGTTGTGGGGTCTCTTATTCAAGAATTCGCGAACCAAGTCGGTGACTTTGGCCGTCAATCCGCCGTTTCTGACGGTGATTGTCTGAATCTGGTATGGAGAGACGTTGTTGAAGAGTTCATTGAATCCACGGTCTCCGATTGGAACATCACAGAAGATTATGTTGATGACTGACGTCGAATTTGCAACAGCGTGGCAGATCGTGTTGATATATTTCGAAGGAATTTTGATATTCGCGAATTCGAGTGTTTCTAAATGAAGCGATTTAGGAACGACACGTTTGATGATTTTTGTGAGGTATTGAAGATAGGATGGATGGTTATACATAATAGAAGCGCCGATTATCTGTTCGCGCCTCTTACTGTGCCTTCCGTCCTTTTTGTATTCGTAGTAGAAATCGTTGCACAACTTGATATGCTTGCACTTCTTGAATATGAAATTCGGGAGGCCATTAAAGAATGGCTTGTACTCGTCGAAAGAGAGCAGGGAGAAGTCGAATGAGCACCTCTCCTGGTTGCCGTTACCGACGAGATACATCATGCGAGATGTATACGGAGGGTCGGTTGTCGCCATCTTTACAAAATTGGTGAAAAGTGACAACTAACGGGAGATACTTTACACTACAACTTGAGTCCTCTAATTATGTGATTTTTGGATATGACTATATGTGTATATTCTAACTTTGGGCTAAAATGAACTCAAAGCCATTGTTACAAAACGGTTATTTTCAGAAAATCTGAAATTGCCATTGTTAAATTTACACGACGAATACTTACTTGTTTTATTTGCTTTAGGCACACATCATTTCGGAATTAACCTTTGTCATTATCAGAAATTACAGGTCAAAAATCATGTTCGTTTTTTTAATTCTCGAATGAACTTCTAGCATTCACAAGCATCCATGCTTTTTAAAACTCTAAAATATCCTTAAAGTAAAAATGCATAATTATTAATCATCAAGATTTGAATTTGATTTATGCCATGAGCTCATAGCTTTACAAAACGCATATAGAGTCCTTTCATATTAAGGAATATCATTATTTGAATATAATATTTTTGAAGATCTTAATATTAGTCCATATCTCATGCTAAATTACTACACATAAAATGTGTCATTGTTTTGTAAATTAGTTTCATCATTTTAGCATAATTATATTTTTATTGAATTTGGTTTTGGGATATGTTAATCAAAATGATATTGATTCATTTCAAATTAAACAGTTTGTTCAATTTTGTAAACTCAAACATCATATATAACAATGTAGTAGATAAAAGATCAATTAATATTCTTCTTGTATGCCAGTTGAGAATTTCCAGTCTGGAGCTGGTGTGAAAACATTTGGTCCGTAGTGTTTAACAAATTCGATAAAATTAGGATTGGAATCTAATTTTCTCGTAGTATAAGCAACAAATTGTGGAGGTCTGCATGGTTCCTGCATAACAGTGTGTCCAGCGGAGTATCCTCCAGGACCATCAACAGTGATTACATCATCTAATATCAATGTTGGAAATAAATTCTCAGAATTGAGAATTCTATCACCCTCTTTCTTCTTTTCCTTGCAAGCAACCCAAAACAAAACGTGAACTTGACCTTCAATCGACTTATTCACTGTGATTGATGGAATTATTGAAACTTTTGGACATCTTTTTGTGCAAATCCTAAAAACATTTGTTGATCCGTTCTCACTAAGATGTGCAGGGCCTCTTTCAAACTTTATCCATGGCTCAGGCTTTTTGTGTAATCCAAATAATCTTATTTTATGCTTATTTATATTGACATTAAGTAATTCTAATGTTGCAGAAAGCTTTTTGAATGCATCGGCAGGATGTAAGTATAGCAATGAGACGTATAAATGATGATCTTGAAGGTGCCAATCCGTAAATTCCTTTCGAGGAGTTGTTGGTATGATTTTTATGTACAAATTTGCAGTCTGTTTCTTGGTTTGGACACCTTTCATCTGTATAACGTTCTCTGCATCAACATCTAACGGAATAACAGTTAATTTGAGCCCATTATGTGTTTTATTTTCAAATGAATTCAGTGATATTAAAATTTTATAAATCAAAGCAAAAATGCTTTAACAATACTGCAAATCAGGAATGCTTCAATATAAACGACATGTCACATAATGTTATTTACTAATTTTGTTTACAAAAAAAGTTATACTTAAGTAAACATTATACAGCAAATTAGATGCTTTACCAAAATAATTATAAGAGTTGATTTCACTGGTTGGGAAATACGTTATTAATAAAAATGAAGCCAAAATAATCGTATTTCTCAAATTATTTTACGATTTTTAATACTTTCTCAAAAGCTTATAAATTTTGAATGTTCATTCAAATGCAATCTCCTCGAAATAATGATCTATATACTAAAATAGAAATATCATTTCGACAACTCATTCTCAATTTTTCAACTCTAAAATATAAATTCAGAAATTATTTTTAAAAAACAACACAAAATAATACTTTCAAAGGATTGAGAAATCGAAGCTATCGTTCCAATTCACTGGCTCTGGGTCGCTCCCTGAAAAGGAAACTTCCTCTTCTTCGGTACAAATAGAGTCCACTAACTCGTCAACAGAAAATTCTGGAAAAATTTCTTTTGATATTTGCTTTTGCTGCGAAATCTGCTGAATATTATTGGCTGTAGTTGGTACTATGTACTGCGTGCTTGCTTTAGGCATACTTTGAGCAGCTTTTTCTTCAATATTTTGTTTTTCATTCGGAAGAGTTTGAAGAGCTAGAGCTTTGCCTTTAGCAACAAACAATTAGTATCTGTTTTAGATGTTGACATCAGATCGTGAATCGAAGAATTCAACAATTTTTGACCACTTTGGACCCATTTTTTGGACTTTTTGGATCAACAGCTGATCTGCTTCAGCTGACCACAGTCCATTTATAACACTGGGAGAAAGATAATTGATGTAGCGCTCACGGCATTGTCTAGTTGTCCTTGTTTGCATTATTGCAGCAATCTTTTTTCACACTCTTGAGCCATGAATGCGCATAGGTTCAATTAGGCGCGAATCCTCTTCAGCTGTGAACTTCTGTCTGGTTGACTTTGATTCCTGTTTCTCCATCTAAAGAGAATGGCAAATGAGCCTGAAAAAATGAATAAAAAAAAACCTTTGAAAACAAACCACAAATCTTATTCAATCATCTAAATGTTATTTTTACATATTGACTCACGAGCTGTGTTCTTTTCAATGAGTAAAACTACCAAATATTGGCTGAGCAAATCGTTTGGAAGATGTTTATCTAAACCATGAAAATACTCTTAAGTTCGATATATTCATACCATATAGTCGACAGGTTTACCATTTTAAGTGCGAAATTATACAGTTGTCATGAAATTGAGACAGATGATGATCAAATCATTATTGGAGGACATATGAAAAATGCAGTTAAATGGTTAAGGGATATCCTCCTATTATTCCGTTTTTGATTACCCAGTTTCACAATACTTTAGTCACTCCCCTTGCCTTTTTGGGTATTTACGTGCCATATTGTCAGATTCATTTTTTAATGGATGGTTCAACGCTGTTTACCCCAAACTCATATGTAAACTGCTAGCTGAGGCTTTTCCGCATGAATTAACGCATACCATGCAATACATGAGTACCAATAAACTTCAAAAAATCAGCTCATAAATTAGGTAATTTCTTCATATCTCAGAAATTCATACGATGATCATTAATTTTGACTTCAAGTTCTCCAAATAAATTGTATACACTATCCACTTCTGTAATAAAAATATTATCATATCGTTAACAATTTTAGGTCCAAAATTATTCAATCACGAAAAACAATAATTTCTCATATTTGAGTCCAGAATCGCAAAATACAGGCGAATTCTAGCACCTCCATACACAGAATATCAATCAAATCCAACAAAACGTTGAAATTTTACTGATGATTTTCACAAAATAATGATGATTACGCTTATTCATGTAAATTTAATTTTCTCATTGCTATTAGTATCATACAAGGAATCATCTGCTTAATTATAACTACTAAAGCAATACATAAATAAATTATCATAACAGATCTTAGTAAAAACTTTAATGTAATTCATTGGGTAGTATTCGAAATTAAATATTTTCATAATGTGGAACATTTTCACTATGTAATACTCCTTAATCTAACGTTTTTCAAAAATGAATGAAAAAAATTAAAAATGTCTATTTTAACGATTTGCTCAATCAACATTCATTATGTAATAATTATAAAATCCAAGTCATTATTCGGATTTCATTTTTTCCTTCTTAAAGGTTCAAAAAAAATAAATCGTTTGTTTCGATCAAAGAAATTTTTTCTGCAAATTTCAATTATTCTAACTAATAATATAAATAGTATCCACTAACTATGGAGAATTGATATTCAATTAAGAGCATGATAAATGAACTAATAATAAATTTCAATTTATAATTCTCCTGCCAGATGAGCGGGATATGATATTTTTGACATCACTATACCATGTATATCTTATATATAATGCATTTCATGGAATTTAAAATATATTTTTTTTTCGACAAAAAGAAAAAAAATAAAAATAAAAAGGCTTTCCACAAATCGAACCAATGGCATATATAACCATTAGCATTAACTAAACCACTACACCACAATTTAATATTCACTATTTTTATTCAATGGTGACACTAAAAATCTTGTCTGCAGAAAGATGACTCAAAAAAGGAAAAAAAGGCACCAGCGATGTTTCGAACAACCAAACTTAAATCAAAATTCCTGACATCCCTTGCTTTAGACCTGTGGCTAAAGTGTTGTGAAACAGGGTTTTCAATAATTCGAAAAATTTCCAAAATATTTTTTGATTTCAACAAACATATTCTTTTCTATTATGACAGTAAACTACACGCATGCATCCTGCCTCTCAATTACACTGAAAATATAATGTTTCTTTTATCATAGTTACTCGGAAGAATGATTCTTGGACAAAAGTTATCAATCATCTACAACTTTGTTAATAACACATATAAATGAATTTTACATTTATTACTGTATCTAACTTCATAACAGAAAACCACTTTAGCTATATCATTATATACATTTTTCATTCGAAATCTTGTCACATCAAAAGATTCTAAAAATAATGAACACCACGCCGAGCAAATATGTAGAATCTATGCTTATGAACGAAAAACGATTTGACATTTTTAGTTTTCATAGAATAATTAGTTTTTGTAATAAAATCAATAATGTGCTGAGCAATATAGTTAAATATATGCAGTATAAAAAGATGAATGGAATAGCATGCGTTATTTATGAAATTATTGCTCATTGATCGACTTTGCCGACAAAGAATAATCCCGAGAAATAAGGTTAAAACAGTGAAATACATGGATGGAGATATCGAACAGCATTTAGTTGATTCGGGCTCCGGAATGGCTTTCGAAGACGCAGATTCGAAAAAGAGCAATGAATTATGGCTGTTTTTCTGGCTTGGCAATGTTTCTCTTCTTGTTTTTAATATTGCAATTAACGCAATCGACATTTACAAAGTAATTACTAAAGACAACAACATTGGCAATGATTTAAATCGCGCTTACAACATTCCTTCATCAATTGCCGCTTTATTATTATGTTTCATAACAATTACGAACCATAAGAAGTCATACATCATTAACATCATCGGCTTGATACTGTGCCTTATCATTTTAGCGGTATCAATGGTTGTTAAACTCTCTTCTAAATACGTTTACTGGATTTCGGTCATAACAATTGGAATGTCCGGAATTTTCTCGTCGATTATATTGTCCAGTTCATTTGCTTTGGCTGCACAGTTCTCTGAAGAATCATCTACAGCTGTTTCATCAGGAAACGGATTATGCGGAGTTTTAGCTGCAGTTTTAAGAATTATTACAAAGGCAGTGTTCTCTTCTGAGTCGCAACTCAAATATTCATCCGTGAGCTATTTTGTTCTTTCTGCTTTGATTATTGTTGCAACCTTGATTTACTTCATGAAAAGACTTCGTCAACCATCAATTTCAAGAAAATTCATCTTCAAAACAGACAAAATCGAGCTTAAACAGTTCCTTACAAGTATTGGAGGCACTTTTAAGCATATTTTCTGGTTATGGCTTGGAATGACGATTAACTTCCTGATCACACTTGTTTTGTTCCCAGGATATGTAACTGGAGGACCACAAGGTATCCTTAAGTCATGGACTGATGTTTTAATCACTACGATATTTTGCATTTTCGATTGGCTTGGAAGATGGCTCCCATCCAAGTTCATTTGGCCATCAGCAAAGTATTCCATCATTCCAATCTTATTAAGACTCGTTTTCTTCCCATTAGAAATGATTTCATTGCAGAAATACGTAAATCTCGGCGAGCCTTGGTATACAATCTTCATGATGATACCATTCGCTTTGACAAACGGTTACTTTGGAACAATTGTTATGATCCAAGCTTCGACATCAGAAAAATTAAACAACGAACGGAAGAAAATCGCCGGATTTTTGATGGCTTTTGCTATCAACTTTGGTATTATTATTGCGATGTTTTTGACATACGTGATGCCAATACCAAAGCAATAAAAATATATGTGATAAATATAATTAATGAGTTTTTTACATACTAATGAAAGGAAATAGATAAAACAGCTTGAACATAGAACAAGAATGTCGATTATGAATACAAGTTACATAAGCATATAATGATTTATATTTTCCAAGCGTCATAAAGCTGCTTGATATAATTGTTACCTTGGAAACTTTTGTCAATGCATTGCTAAGTTTAACGTTATGAACAGCTGTTTCAAATATCAACGTTATTTGATTTATAAAACCAAAGTCTTCAATACCAATAAAATTTATTTGTGAATCTCTCCTGAACAAAACTGTAGCTGAACTGTTTGCAACAGCATTCAAGCCTCGTTCTTTTGCTGTAAAATTCCAAAAATGAATTGAACAAGTGTTGATTATTTGAATAGAAGATGGAAGCTCGATATACTTGAGGTTGTAACAGTCACAGAAGCTTCTAGTGGGAATATTTTGAAATTTAGCATTTATAATAATTCTTTCAAGTAAATAACACCGAGAGAATGCATATGGTGCTATAGCAAGGACAGGAAGATTATCAAAGAACTCAGGGACGATCAATGTTCCAAAAACAGATGTTGTTGAAATAGCAGCTGTTGGATTTAATTGATTGATTAACGACTCATTTCCAACGCACACAAAGTCGCTGTACTCAATGTATCTGATTCCATTTACTATAACTTCCGTCGACTTTTTGCGTTAGATCATGAATAGCATTCTTCAAATCATAAAAGTGAGCTCTGATGCAGATATTCTCATATAGTATAACCATAAATAAAAGTTTGCTAAATGATGCATTGAATAAAGGCTAAATTTTCTTTTTTGAATTTATATGAAATGGGGGAAAAATTTTTCCTTCTACGGTGTAGTCCCGCGGCCTTCATAACTTTTTATCTGATCAATATTTTTTCGATTTGAAAGTACTTTCATGAACTTATTGATAGTTGTCTATCCAGTGTTATAAGTGGCACAGTCTATATATCTATCAAATCATTGATTGCATTTCAAACCGTCCAAAAATATACGATTTCCAGCATAAATGTATGCACTAATATGCAGCATATGATATTTTTATGTGTATTATTGATTCAAATGCCTCTTATACGCTTAAAATTAAAAACGCAACTAATTCATTAATTGATTTTAGGGCGATTATACACATGAAAGTTATTGAATTTGATGGGATTTAAATTTGCAGCTGTAATAATGTAAAATTTTAGAATTTTAGATTTGGTTTTATTATTTATGAGATTTTTCAATTGGAAAGTAAAA
>JALKBU010000232.1:0-57957 GCA_023091735.1 Trichomonas tenax
CAGTTCCTTTTATAAATAATGAGACAATTGAATTCAGAGATTCTACTGTTGATGATTCAATAATAGCAATATTAAACGAAATCATTTATCTTATTGATTTTGCGACAACAAATTTTAAAATAATTGACAGTATTAAATTATTAAAACCATTAAAAATTAATGATAAAATAATTGATGGAGTTGCTGGCAAACATGAACACGTAAATTTAATGAGTTTGGAATATTATGAAGAACATAAAGAAGAATTGAAAGGAGAGAAAGGAGATACAGGTCCACAGGGCACTCCAGGTCGTGATGGATTAGATGGTAAGGATGGTGAAGATGGGGCTTCCGCAAGAGGATGGATCTGGGATTTAATAAATACTGGTCTAACTGCTGCATCATTTACTGCATTACAGTTACAAGTAACAAAACTATCAGCATTTATGGCTAAAGCAGAAGGATTGGATACGTTAAGGGCTGTATTAAATACTATATCGACGGGTAATGATGTTTTCAGTAGCTTATCGACATGGGTTCAAAGAATTGATGATTTCACACATACAATGACTGGAATCGTTAATGGTTTAGAGGATAGTATAGGCGTAACCAATAATGCACTGAATCAATTCACGACTTTCGTTAATGAAACTAACAGAACAACACAGAACACAATATCAAGTGTTGAATCACTAACTGGTCAGGTAATGGATAGTCATTTAAGTCTATTTCAACGTGTTCAATGGTTTTTACAGAATTTATCACATGTCGGTACTAATGTCGTACCTCGTAGTGTAAGATTAAGAGATGGTAATGAAAACGAAACACATGAAGAAGAAGAAATACATGAACTAACAATTGCTGAAAAATTTAATAAATTATATCCTCGTTACGGTGTGTTATTAAATTATATCAATAAAGTTATAAAAGATAATAATATAACGTTTGAAGGAACAGAAAGAAATAATGATTTAACTATTACATTCACGGTTGCTGAATTGTTACGTCAGATATGTTTAATTAATGATAACATTACGTCTTTCACAAAATACCCCGATGATCACGACACTGAATTTTTAGAAGAACCACAAGAACAAACAAATATAAAAGTGGGTAAAATATATACTCAGGAAAAAAATATTAATGATAAAGATTTAATGTCAGAATTAAGTAATAAGGCAAATGTCAACCATGAACATCAAAACATCGAACGCTTAACGGTTCATGAAATTAAGGGATTTATGAAAGAAGGAAGAGAAGGTAAAATAATTAAAAATGAAGATGGAACGGAAACTATTATACCACCAGAACCTCCTACATATGTTATTCCTGAATTCATTGACGGATTGCAGACAAAGGCGATACTAATTAAAAACAATGATGGGATAATTGATGTTCAACAGTCATTAAACAATAAAGCGGATAAAGCAATTACCGATACCTTATCTTCAAATTTAGCGAATGTTATGAATGCACTGAATGATAAAGCAGATAAAGAACAATTAGATTATAACACTCATGAATTGTCATCAAGAATTGAACAAGGAATCATTGACGTTAAGAATAAATTAAATGATAAAGCATCGACGTTAGATTTGACAGAAGCAGTAAATAAAATTGATACTAAAGCAGATAAAACAGAAATTCAAAAAGTTAATGATGATTTGACTCATAACATTCATGAATTATCGTCAAGAATTGAACAAGGAATCATTGACGTTAAGAATAAAGCAGATAAAGAACATACACACGAAATAACAGATATTAATGGGTTAAACGAAAAATTAAATGAAATCGACACAGCAATAAATGCAAATGAAATTAAAGTTGATGATGTAATAATTAAACAGGTATTAGGAACAAATGCGCCTTCAACTAATCCTGAAACTAGTGTTTGGAATTTATTAAAAACATTCAATAGGGAAATAATGAATTTAAAGAAGGATGTATTAAATTCTAAATATGAATTATTAATGACAATTTATCCTGTTGGTTCAATTTACACATCAATGAATAACACAAATCCTGCTCAAATATTTGGTTTTGGTGAATGGGAGCCAATAGTTGATCGTTTCTTATATTGCGCTAATTCATCAAGAGAAACAGGAGGAAGTAAAAAGATTTCAGTAGATAACTTACCTTCACACAATCATTACTTTTCGGGTACAACCTCATTGGCAGGAGCTCATACTCATTTAATCAGTAATAGAGGTTATTACGGATGTGGTAACGGAGGAAAAGAAACAATTTCACGTTATGATATTTCATCAGATACCAGAGAATATAATACGGGTTTAATCATTGATCATGCAGGAAGTCACATTCATTCAGTTTACGGAAACACTGCCGACACCGGTTCAGGTACTGATTACATGCCTCCATACATTACTGTTTACACATGGTATAGGGTTTATTAAATCCAAATAAATTTCTCTCATTTTCACTAAAATTATTTTTCAAATTTCTGACTTCATAAATTCCTTGCCCTTTAGGGCGTGGGCGAAGCCCTTCGCTTTCTTTTCTTAGTTAGTTTGTCATAAATTATTTTCAAAACTGAATACATTTTCACTAAAATTATTTTTCAAATTTCTTACTTCATAAATTCCTTTCGCTTTCTTTTTTTAGTTAGTTAGTGAGTTAGTTAGTTTGTCATAAATTTTTTTCAAAACTGAATACATTTTATAAAGTCAGGAATTCCAAAATAAAATTAACGTTAGTTTTGTAAGTAATTCAAAAATTTATTTTCTATATAGGGGGGACCTAACTTGTAAAACTAATTCTGTAAATATATTTAAAAAGATGTTCGCAACAGCCACGGCGCAGTCGTGGATGGTGCGAACATCTAATTACTAACTCTGGCCGCCATTTATGGTGTTAAAGATTGTGAAATCAAACAACTTGGAAGATGGAAATCTTCTTGTTATACAAAATATACCTCAATTTCAACAATTGAGGCTGCTGATGCTTTTGCTGGGCAAATGACTGAATAAAAATCAATTAATTTTCACCACTTTAAAAAGTGACTTTTTTCAAAAAAAATAACCGGAAAAGTGAAAAATATAATTTTTTAGCATTCAAATTTGAATGAAAAAGAATTTTGACATATAAAATATGAAATGGTAAATTATTGACAAAATAAATTTGATCGATTTTGGTGAATGGTATGTGTATAGTTCATGAATTTATACAATAAAAATCGAAAATAGTGAATTTTTTAGAGAATATTAACCTTATTGATAAATGTGACATAAAAAAGATGAGTTCAAAAGTAACGCTAAAAAATATAAAAGAGAAGACAAAAACACTCAAAGAGCTTAAAGATGATTATAACGAAACTGTTTCAGCAGTAAATAGTGAATTATCGAAACTTGAACGTCAAATTTCAGGACCAAAAGTTCGAATTTCGCTTCATGTCGCACAGCAGTGTCTCGATGTTGTTAAACATCACCCAGAAAATATTGATACCATCATTAAATTGTTACAACAATGCCAGGATGAAAATCTCACTGATATTTCTTCTTCTTTTTCAGATGTCTCGGAAAATGTATCCTTTTCTCACGAGCAAATGGATGATATTAATGAGAATTCACAAAATGATGAATCCGAATCTGATTCATTCAATGCTGATGATATAGAGCTAGAAAATGATAAGTTTTATAATCAATGGGATGCTAACAACTAACATCTGTTTTACTATATCTTTATTATAAGATATAAAAAAGACTGAAATGATCAACATTGACGATGTTACATCGTTACGCAATGACATTCTAATGTTATTTACGTTCGTTCATCAATTCATAGCGAAATTGAATATTCAATAGCAATGAAATAATACACAGGATCAAAATATTTATAACCAATTACATTAAACATGACTTTGAATAAATAAATATATATAGATACTGATAACATTTGATGTTTGAAGAAAAATAAATTGAAGGGGGCATCGGGCCTTTTTTCTTATCGTTCGGACCTTTTTTCGTAAAATGTAAATTTCCGTACTTTAATGACCCCATTTTAGTGGAAAGCATGCTCTGAGTGAATTGTATATGGCCAACTTCTAGAACTCACCCATGCGATAGTGGTTGTATGGGATGAAACATTTGTATAAATTCCCTGATTTTTATCGCCCCTACGTTTGCATGATCTACTTGAATCATTGCTTTAAGATTTGAAATGATTTTTTGAAATACCGATATTTTCGTTTCTATTTATGACATGAAATGCATTTCATCCCATACAACCACTATTGCATGGGTGAGTTCTAGAAGTTGGCCATATACAATTCACTCAGAGCATGCTTTCCACTAAAATGGGGTCATTAAAGTACGGAAATTTACATTTTACGAAAAAAGGTCCGAACGATAAGAAAAAAGGCCCGGTGTCTCTAAATTGAAAATATAACTTTATATATTTCATTGATTCAACGGTGAATGTTGCTGCTGAGGCTTTATGTTATTACCAGAATCAAATATTGCTAAGTTAATTTCAATATGCTCTAAGCTTTGCAAAACAATGTTAAATTGAATCATATCATCGAATAAATTATATAATATTCATCTGTACCTTGTATAATATAATACCAAAATGATGATTCATTGCGAAATACATTTTTTGGATCTATAATATAGCCAAAACAGACCTGGTAAAAATTGAAATATTTACATGTCATTTTGTCAAAATGTCTGAGAGCACGGAAAACAATTTACCAGAAGATAATTTTGAGCCAATGACAGCTTTGGAAAAAATGATAAAGGAAGAAAAAATGGATGCTCTCGGTCCTATGTCCAAATTCGAAAAATTATCGATATACGAAGAATTTTTTTATAAGTGGGAGGAATCATTGATAAATCTAGAGAACTCGCTGGACGATGTAGAGGCGAAAATCAACGCAAAGGAAGCTTTATATTCAATAACTGACAATAATCTCGATCAAATCGAAAATAATCTCAATAGATTTGATATTCTTATAGCCATATTCGAACAAAAAGCGGATTTCATCGATTCTATTGCATTTCAACGCGCTATTGAAGGAATCAAATCTTTATCTCGCAGTATTGAAGATCATGATTTACATATTATAGATATTCAGTCAAAATTAATGAACAATGGCACAATCACACAAAAGGAAACCATTGAATTTCTAACATATATCAGTACAAAACTAAAAGTTCTTCAATAGTTCTCAAATCCTCATTAGTATGATTCAGAAGTCGTTGTTTAATAGTTTATGGCAAAATACAAAATTAATTTCAAAAATTTGTTATTATTACCAAAAATTTGACTGAATCAAGTATACAAATGTATTTAAATTTTAATACATTCAAAACTGACTGTCAATGGCTTTGATTTGCTTGAAATTCATTTTGTATATTAGAATTTCAAACTTAAGATCTCATTTTACTCTGAAATTACTATATGTTATTACTTGCTTAGCTGTTTAAAGATTATTAGATACTTCTTTTTGATATAAAATTTGTTATTTAATAACATTTATAACAAACAAAAAAAATATATATATAATCAAACACTAAATCCGAAAGGTCTTTCGCCATTCTGCTTAACAATGCAGAAAGGACGATTAACTTCAGTCATCAAATCCAATTGCGCCATGTACAAGTTCTTTGAAACCCCAGGCGGCCTGTTAGGAATCAGCATGAAAACAGCAGCTGCATTGGAAGAATATGTTCTCACCAAATCGGCTGTTAGAAGCGAGCGCTTTATCTCCAAATTATCTGCATAGTTACTGTCTTCGCCGACAGCTTTGCAGATATTCTTCCATCTCTGTATTGTCATCGGTGTTGGTTCATCCATCGAAACTGATGTTTGAAGAGTCATGATATCTGCTGATATTCTAAACATATACATAATGTTTGCAAGCTGAACTTCTTCCTTCTCCGCTTCAGCACCAGCATCGATGTCAGCAATAGTTATGATTCTCAATGACGTGTTCTTTTTCCATCTCGGAGACTTGGAGAGCAAGAAAGCGAGAATTAAAGTAAAGCCACTTCCATTAATGTTCCACCAGACATCGATAAAACCTGGTTGAATTTCACTGAGCAGTTTCACGTGTCTGACGACGAATGCGTTGAGCGCTGCTTCTTCTGCAATATCGAGAGACTTAATGTATTCACCTGCAGGGATATCAACGTATGATGCTTCCTTCCAATCCTCTGGGAAAACGAGACACAAAGTGTTCGGTCGCATTCTTCCGATTCCCATCATCAATATTAAATCTGTGACTCCTTCAACGAATGTTTTGGCTGTAGTCACATCATAGAACATCTTGTAGCCGTCTGTTGTTGTCAAATATGTTGACTCTCGCTCGTTAACGAGCTGCATGAAATCGAAGTTTGTTGCATCACTGTCAACAACGTGGACTCTTCCTACAGCTGCCATTCCGTTGTTGTGCAGCAGCATGTTGAGAAAATCGATTGTTGGGTGACGCTGGTCGGGATGCAATGTCGTAATAAGCATAATATTGGGCCTGAATGTCTTTGGATGCGGCTGGACGTGATACAGGTTTAATTCTTCTTTTAGTGTCTGGTAGAATGTTTTAGACTGCGTAACAGTTCCCCAGTGATCCTCATACTTTCGGCATCTGAATATGATGAAGAAAATGATTGAAAGAGCAATACAAGGTATTGCGATGTACCAGCGAATGATGAACATTCTGACTATGCAGAGAATTGCGACAATCAGCGATAACCATTTGGAGTAGAACTTGAATGAAGGTCGAAATCCTGGATAGTGGGCTGTGGCAGCTGTCCACACAGTGAAATTAACAAGAGAGAAAGGAAGCAAGAAGAAAATGTTTGTGATGTATGTCATCATATCTGAGGAGTCGATTACCGAGAAAAGAAGAGAAATAATCAGCTGGAAGATATGACCCCACATGATTTCTCCTTTAACTCTCCATTCAGAGAAGAACTTTGGTAAAAGACTGTCCTGACACATAGCAGATATGATACGACTGCCTCCTGTGTGCATTGTCATAGATCCGCCGAAGCACGCAGCGATAAACCCAATATACGTAATTATTGGAACTGCAGAAACTCTCAACGCCCAAAACTTTCCTTGGTGCTGCGATGAATAATCAAACGAACACGCTTCGAGAAGAAAAGCAAAAACTAACATGAAGGAAGAAATAAGCATTGCAACGAAGCCTCCTAAAGGTATTGCTCGACGCGGTGGGTAAAGATTACCACTAAAATTAGCGCACGTCATAATCGCATTTGATGCAGGGAAAAGAATTCCAAAAATCGCTAAAATTCCAGGTTCATTCACATGCTGCAGGCCGAAGTTGTTCTTTAAGGTCTTGATGGATAAGCCTGTGAAGAATTCGAGCGAATTTGGTTTCCTTGAGAAAAATCCGACATAAAAAACTAAAACGCCAGCGATAAGTAAGGCAAATAATGCAACCATCAGATAGAATATAGTCCTTATACCAAACATTGACACGAAAAACAATATCAAATTGAAGATAACTTGCCACAAAGTTCGATCCCATCTCGCTGACTTAGTCAAGAACTTTGGTTGGTAGAATTCGATGATAAGTGATGCAGCGTATGTCAATCTGAATGATATCGCTGTAGTATGCGCAATTACAAGAATTAATCCGGTAGCACCTCCAATTTCTGGTCCAAGAGTGCGAGAAAGCAGGTAATACAGCCCACCATCACGCATATCGCCGTTTGTCGATATCACACACAAGCTAATCAACGTAATGTAAGACATCGCATGAGATGCGAATAAAAAGAGCGATGCAAGGCCCCATCCAATGGATTGAATTGATCTGTGTAAGTCAACGAAGAATGTAACGCATACAAGATTCAAAAACATTGGCACAAAAACGCCAATAAACCATTTAAATTGTTCTCTTTCAGCAGAACGCTCGTAATGAACACTTGGCTGCCTGTCCTGCTGTGTGCTTGGCTCCCTTTGCTGTCTCAAATCGTAGATTGTAGGTCTATTTTGCGGCTTTCGATACAAAAGTGTGTCAGGCATTGGATCATTCTCATCCAAAAAGCCCGTGTTCGACGGGCTGCGTGGAAGTTGGTGTTCTTCATCGCCTAGATTCGAACTTTGCTCTTCGTCTAAAGGTTTCTCTTCAATCATTTTATATTTGGAAGGGGTTTTGAAAAATAAGAAGGGGTAAATAGTTTATCAACGAAAATAAATCTATGAATAGAATGTGCTCTGTCAGTGATATTTATTTACGAAATTTTGAGACATGAAGTTGATTAATATATTGAAGATAAAAATAAAAATAAAAATCAGCATTTGATATTCTTGCATATTATATAAATCAATGAGTATATTTTATATTTTTATTTACAAAGTATGTTTATTAAGGAAAAATGTTATATATCAATCTTTTGATGGTTTTATTGAGTACTAAAGCATTTGAACATAGAATTTGATCATTCTAGCTTATTTAAAATGTATATCAACTATAGAAACTCTTACTCATTAAAATAATAGAAAATTGAAGATATGTTGTATTTTCTTCGACATTAGATATAAAGACCTTGAACATAAGATTTTAACTAACATGCATTCGTACATATTCTGTTGTGATAGCCTATTAAAAGACAAATTCGGCTTATTTGATGATATTCATTCAAATTAGTGTGTTAATACAGCAAACTATCTAAAATTGAGATTAGAAATTCAATAGAAGTTGACTTTATTGATATTAAACATATGATTAACATTAATATCAAAACAAAATAATTTGATATAAAGAAAAGTTTGCATATTTAGTGGCCAAGGATTGGCATATCATGTGAAAACAGGTTATTCTCAAGATTTGTGAGCATGAATTGGCTGATATCATCTCGACTGACGTATGGATGTGTGCGGTTCTCGCCGTGAGAGAGCAGCAATCTTCCAAGTGTAACGTCATCAGTTGGCTTGTAAAAACGGACAACTGTCCAGTTTAATGAAGACATCTGTGTATCTTGAGCCATTTTGATGTGTTCTTCATTTGTGTATGGATAATACCTGTTCATGTACATTCTGAAGACGTTTGTGTAGAGATTCGATGTATCTAACGAAAAATCGTAAGATGGTGAAGATAACGTGATAAATCTTGTAACATTGGACTGTTCAGTGGCCAAAATGATGTTTTTGTGACCTGTTGAGACATTTTCTGCAAGAGGAAGCTTTGAAAATTCTGGTCCAACGCAAGAAATGACTGCTTCCGACCCATTTATGGCCTCCTTGATTTTTTTCATGTTATTGAGTGTTCCTGTGACGATTTTGAGCCTTGGATGTCTTCTTTCAACTTTAGACATATTTCTAACGTAAGCAGTGACGTTGAAACCATAGGCCAAAGCGTTCCTTACTACGTGTTTTCCTATTTGTCCCGTTGCACCGAACACTGTGATTGTTCTATTCTTTCCATTTGGAATATAGTCCCTGAACATGTAATACTCGAAGTAATCATACTTCGGTGGAACAACCTCGTTGTATATCGTCGCCAAAGCGATCGTTACAAAGATTCCAATGATGATGCGTGCCTCCCACATCGAAGATTTTTGTTTACGCAGGGTCTTAAATCGTGTATTAACCCTAATTTCGATATTTTTTTTAAATCTCGACACTGAACAAATCTATAACTTCGATCTTTTATAAATAGAATATATTCTTGAATATATACTTATTGCTTTGCTTTTTATGAATCAATATTTGATTTTCTAATGTTTGAATTTCATTGGTGATTAAACATGTTTTATATTGTTATTAAACATAGATACTTTTATTATAAAACTTATTAAGCATATGAACGTGTATTTCATTCTGTGTTTTGATTCTATGTAATACTGTTTCTTGTGCTTTTCAATCATGATTTCTCGTTTTAATCAAAATTGATTTTCTTGACAAAGATTAAGTTATAAGCGAAGATTGTGTCCAAAGGTGTTTGTACTATATTAAGAAAGAGATTGATGTAAGTTAAAAGAAATAAGAATAAAATCAAATATTTTATTGGCGGTAAAACACAAATTATTTTTTATAAAATCTAATTGCTTTCGTTTTCGAAAGGTGGATAGCAATCTTCTTCCTTAATATTCCTCATCTGAGCTAAGATCTCCTTTGTCTTCTCTCCGATCTGAGCCTTCTCTGCTTCGACGATGATCTCATCGATCAATCTCTTATCCTTGAGCCCTAATGTCCAAGCGTAGATAACAGCCTGGCAAGCCTTGACGTGATCGCCTGTCTTGAAGCAGAGCAATGCACAGTAGCCCCATGTAACAGCATTCCATCTGTCAAGCTCACTTGCACGAACGAAGCAAGCATCGGCCTCTGTGTAGTCTTCCATTCTGAAGCAGCAGACACCTAACGCAAGCCATGCGAGAACATCGTCGAGTTTCTGGACTGTGAACATAAGGAGATCGTAAGCAGCAGCATACTCGCCGTCCTTGACCTTGATCAAAGCGAGTTTGAGGCATGACGATGGATCTGGGTCATCGGATAATGTGAGGAGAGATGTGAATGATGCCTTAGCTTTGTCGAACATTCCTGATTCGAACTGGAACTCACCGAGCATTCTCCAGACAGACAAATCTTCCTGGTCCATCTCGATGGCCTCCTTGAGGTACTCCTGGGCACGTTGTGGGTCTCCTGTGAGCTGAGAGAACTTGGCTAACAATATCAGCAATTCCTTGGATCTCTGTCCCTGTGTTCTTTCCTTGGACAAAGCCATTTCACTGACGAATGTGTCGTGTACATCAATAAGTGATGAGGCGGCAATGAGATATGGAGATCTATTGAGTGACTGTGCCATGTTGGAAATCTTGGCGAGGAATTCATCGCACTTGGAGGATTCAAGCAACGTGTAAACTAATGACTGGCAAACAGTGACGGTTGGATCTGTTGGCATCTCGTTTCCGAGCATATCCAACAAAACAAGGGCATCGCTCTTGTTTCCGTTCTTAACTAACAATGAGCAGAATCCCAAAATTGCTGCCTTGAAGTGATAATCGATGGAAATAGCGCGAGCGAAGTTATCCAATGCCTTTTCGTCCTTGATGTCGCTCAAGTAGAGCGCGTATTCGTAAGGCCACTGTGGATTCAATGGATCGAGTTCGCAGCGCTTCTGGTGCAAAGCTCCTAAATCATCTGTCTTGAAGAGCTTCTGTGATGCGATTCTCCTTGTCAAGCAGTCGATGTCCATCTCTGGTGGTGGAGCTGATGATGATGGGAATGTGAGTTTGAACCTCTGGTTGATGACTTTGTTCAAATGAAGGATCAAATAGCTTCTTAATTCAGAAACGAATGCGCTGTTGATTCCTTCAGTCTTAGTTTCTGTCTTTGTTTCAGCTTCCTTCTTTGCGTTGACGGAAGGCTCTGGCTTGTTCATGTAGACTTGCTGAACAACATCAATAACAGAGGGCTTCAACTGCTCCTTGATGATGTTCTTGAGCTCCTCTGGATTTGTTGAATCAGAAAGCTGTGTGATTGCGAGATTGATCTGCCTGCAGAACTCCTTTGTAGCGTTAGCGAGTCTGTTTGCGTGCAGCTTCGGCAATGGCCTGACGACTTCCTCTGGAGGCTTCGACTCGATCGGTGTTGAAGAGCGTGGAACTAAAGGCCTTGACAAGGCGAGTTCTATCCTGATTTGTGTTGCTGACTCCTTGAAGACATCTGTTTCTCCAATTGCCTGGAATACCGCTTGGATTGTCTGCAGGAGCTTCTTATCCTTCGCAGACAGAGCCTTAGCCTTCTTCGCGGTAGCACCAGCAGCGCCATTCTTTGTCTTCGCTGAACTGCGTGACGATGGAAGTCCCTTCTTCGCGACAACTTTGCGGCGCCCTGTTGGGTCAACTGGCTCCTCTGGGAAACCATTTGGAAGTGCGTTCGGCATCGGTGGGTCCTCAAGTGAATACTTTGGGTCAGCGACTAACTGCGCCTGTCCGAGGAAGTGAGAACGACCCGCTTTAGAGAACTGCGAGAATGGAATCTCAGCACGCGCGAAAAGTTTGTCGTACTGGTTCGGAAGCAATCCTAGAGGCTGCAAAAGTGGTGTCAGCTCAGGGATGAGATAGATGGAGATGTTTTCCTCTTTCTCTGCCGTTTCCTTCCATTTCGCAAATTCTTCCGGTCCAACATAGAATTTAAGTGGATTTGTGAAAACAATTTGCGCATCTGATCCATCGGGATTCGTGGCGTTGAGTTTTCCGTTGTCTAAGAATATAACTTGACCATCTGGCAATGTTCCGCATAAAATGTACGAAAAAATGTGTGTTCCGAAGTTGTTTGGTGTGGCGTTGGAGTTAACGACAGCCTGTGGCAACGCGGATATAGGAGAAAGATTTAACGAAGCGATTAATGTCTGTTCAAAATCTTCTGGCTCGATTATCGGCGAATCCCACGCGAAGTTGATCGAAGCTTTAATTCCCTCCGCCGGTAAAATCTGAGCACCATCGGGGAGAACAGCACCATCTAAAATAGCTGTGTATGAAGTAACGTATAATAATTGATCGAAGCCAAAAGTGAATTTAACGACTTGATTCGTGCGCTTGAAGTCCTGAGTGCAGACGTACACAAAGAATTCCAGCGGAGCTTGAAGTAATGCGTTAATTGTTGAATTTGGATAAAACTTAATATCGAAAGTTTCAGTAAAATCGAATGTAATTTTTTGCGATGGAGGGACGAGTGGACTTAACATGTCGAGCTGATGACCAGGAAATAGAATTGAAACTGCAATTTGTTGATTTCCGAGCTCAGTGCCGAAATTGAGGCCTTCAACTGACTTAATTGTCACTGTCAACTTGTGCTCTTGAGGCTCAATAAGCGGAAGAGGCTCTGTTGATGAATTTTCTGTCATTTGAGGTCAAAATGGGGAAAAATACGTTATTTTTTTAACGAAATTTATTTTTGGATAATTTTATGATTTTTGGTATATACTCTTAATACATATTCTATTTTTAGTATTAAAATTGTTTTTATAAAAATATTTTTTGCAAATCTTCAACAAACTGATATCATTCTATTTACAAAACCCTTAAAATCATTGATAGCTTTTTAGATCTCTAAACATTTGGACTTTCATTTCAATAAAATCAATTCAAACATTAATTCATTGACTCCCAGCATATTAAGCCATTTAGTTGTTATTTCGCATCAATGCTATCATACTAAAATTCCTCAATTCTTGGTTTTTTTTATTCAAAACATATTTATTTTTGATTTCATCCACCATATCATAATGTAATCAAGGCCATCATATAGGGATCTTAAAAATCTATTGAATGAAAAACATATTAAAAATTTCCAAAATTTCAAAATCAATGTTTTGTAATATGAATAAATGCCAAGCAATAGCACAGAAAGTCAACAGCTAAGAAATAGTTGTGTTGAGAAAAAATATATTGAAAAGTTATCAACAACAACACTTATAATTCTATTTATTATTCTGATACTTAAAAACAAAATCCCAGAGCGCCGAAATTTGTTCTGGAGTAACATCGGATAATTCAACAGCTTGATTTGTTCCTGTTTGCTGAACATTCAAAATCTTTGCAACTTCAGCAGAGTTTGCCTCTGTAATGACGTCATTAAGGCGATCGGCCAACAAAGATAAAACAGGTTCCTCGAAAGCTTTTCCAACCTTTGTAAAATCTGTAAGTTCCGGCATATCTTTATCGTTATCTTTTACCAATTTCTCGCGCAATATCATCAAATATTGGCAGTAATAATAAGCAACATTTGATGTTCTCTCAAAACGATTCTTATATTCCTTCTCTAACTCTTTTTTGAGGTATTTGGCGATGCAAACAAGCAACGGACCGTTTCTTTGTGAGTGGTAATCAATTGCATTATCATAAATAAGCATAAAGTCGGCCAAAAATTCCTTCTGAGATTGGTATTTTCCGCGCGACAGGTTGTCTTTCACTGTTGAGATGCACATTGGTGTTTTAACAATTGATCTGTAATCTTCTTCGAATTTAGCGTCGTTAAATTCAACGGGGTTCGTGAAATAGATAGTGAGGGGGTTTTTGCGACAAGCTTCAATAAGGTCGTTGCATTTCTGGGCCCACCGAGACTTGCTAGAGCTCATTTTATATGGACTGTCACTTTTAGAGCTCTACCACTTTCTTGTTATCTCTATTTTGAATGCATAAATCATAGAAATTTTTCGATCGTTGTTTTGTACAGCTATAGCAGGAAGTTTTTATTGATTTTCTAACAGAATTACAAAATTATCAAGCAATATATCTGATTTTCAGTTCAAACCAAAATTTTAAGTCCACATTTTTGAATGAAATCAATTTATTCATAGATAACTCCTGATGATTGCTTCATATCTAAAAAATGATTACTTGTATAATATGACATGTAAATAGCCTAATTTGACATGTAATTACTATAAATTGTTGTGTAAAATGAATAAATTTGACATTGTCATGAAAGGATAAGCTTTACCACATGGTATATTTGATCTGCCATAGTTAATATCGGCATGGTATGCAATATAAACATCTCGTGCTTAAAAATTTGATGAGATATTGTTTCAATCAATGTGAAAAAACAATAATAATTTAAATTTTGATTTCAGAAATTGATAGAATATATTCATGGTATACTATTGATACATTCATTTGAGATAAAAACAGAAAAATTTTAATTGAAGGAATGATTTTGTCACTTTTAGAAATTTTATAATGTTTCTTTTTCTTCTCACTGTTCTGAAAGCAGACAAAAATGATGCAGGACTCAGTTCTTTTTCGCACTGGAACTGGATCAGTTTGCTTTCCCTAACTATAATATTATGCATTGCCTTCTTAATCGTCTTCCAATATATCTTCAGAGCGAAAACAGTTATAATTCAACCGCGTGGATTAATGGAATCAAGTATGTTCTACAACAGAGATAATGTTGTATAGAACTCGATCAAAATTTATTTTCGCTCAAAAATTTCATTCATTTAACATGCAACATTAAGCTACTTTGTTTTTCTTTAAATAAATAAACTATCGTATGTTACTTTTGTTACCAAAAAGTTAAATCTAATATTTTGAGTTTTTGATTTTGACCGATATTCCATTTCTTTGGTTTACCAAATCACCTAAACTGTTTGTTTTAATGACTCTCTTGATAATAATTACTTGATACAATTGTCTCATTAGTGAATGAGATTTAAAATTGATATGAATAATGAATAAATATTAAATTTGTTTGAATAAAATGATAGATTGTGTATTTTCTAGCATAGTCAACAATTTGAATTTTGGAGAATATTGTAATTTGGATATTAATCAGCAAAAAACGTAAAATATTGCATAATATTTATTTCGATTAGTAGTTATCCAAAATTTCAAAATTTAAATATAAAAAAAACATGCCATACTAATTCATAAAAACGCAAATCAATTTCACTTCATTTTTTTTCAAAAAAACCAAATATCTTTAAAATTCAAAATATAAACTTGGGAAGTAATTTCAATTCCAAATACACCAGAAAATTTTCACTTCATCTTTCATTCAGCCAAAAACTAGAAATCGCTCAAACTCAAAATACAAGCATTATACAATATGGAAATCCCAATCATCAAATAAAAAACGAAGAGTTTTAAGATAAACTTGTTAAAAATCGCAAAACTCAAAAAAGTCAATGTGAAAAAAATTCAACCATGAACTTCACCTTTTTCTCAATAATTTTCTTATAAAAAGTGAACAGTTTCATTCCGGATGACCAAATTCACATGCATGAAACAATTTGAGATCGAGAATCTTGAGGTTCCAGGAGCCCAGATTATCAAGTCTCCAGTCTACGGTGATGTTCGTGGCAATCTTTACGAATCATTCCATATTCTCAAAGTTGATTATACAACATCTATTGATGAAATCAACGGCATCTATCCAGGCAAGAACACACTCTACGGTCCAGTCGCACACAGCGGAGAGGAGCTTCTCTATCTTATCCGCGGAAAATTACTCGTCCATCTTGTAGACTTCAACGATCGCTCCAAGCGCGCCCGCATCGAGGTCGAGCCAGGCATGGTTATCCGCATCCCATCGAACTGCATCCACGCATTCTACTCCCTTGACGAGACAACAATTTTCGATTTAGTCAAGACTTCCTCACACGTCGAGGAGACACACTTCTCAGCCGAGGAACTCGGACTCGTCTTCCCAGGCCCAATCGTCGCTGCCCCACACCAGGACAACAAGTCGTTCAACGTCGACTACGCGATTATGGGTGCCAACGGAATGATTGGCTCTGCCTTTGTTCGTGACATCGAAGCCCGAGGACAGACATGGGTACAGCTCCGCTCCCGCCTCAACCAACAGGAGGGTCTGGAAAACGAACTTCGCCACATTATGCCAAAGATTTCAGTCATCATTGCTGCCGGCGTCGGCACACGCCCGAACACAAAGTGGTGCGAGGACCACCACATCGAAACAATTGATGCTAACGTCACAGCTCAGCTCGCTGCTGTCCGCATCTGCAAGAAGCTCGGCCTTCACTGCACAATCATCGGCACATCCGGTTTCTACCACTCCGAATCTGAGACATCGAAGCCATTCGCTGAGGAGGACGTTCCAAACCACGGATGCAACTACTACTACCAGATGAGAATCTTGGAAGAGAAGCTTCTCAAGGACACTGGCCTCGACAAGCACTGCCTCAACCTCCGCGCTTTGTTCCCATTCGACCACAAGCTCACAACTTCATCTCTTGTTGGCAAGCTCCTCCACTTCAAGGTCATCAACAGCATCAAGACATCAGTCACAGTTCTTCCTTCCCTCGTTCCACTTGCTCTTGAAATGATGGAGAAGAAGATCACTGGACCAGTCAACTGGAACTGCCGTGGAACACTCTCCAACGGCGACATCCTCCGCACATATGCTGAGGTTGTTGACACATCATTCACATTCAACGAGCAGATCCTTTCCCACGAGCAAAGCAAGGCCAACGGCAACTCCGCAGCTAACCTTGTGCCAAAGAGGCTCATCGAAATCTTCGGTGACCGCGTCCCAGAGGTTCATGACGCTGTCAAACATGTTATGGAACTCATCAAGGCCGAAAAACAGTAATTCGAATAAATGAAAAAGTTGAATATTTACAGATTCTTATTCAACAACAAATTCAGTTACTTTTAAATTCATTAATTATTTTGAAATATAATATAATTCAAATCTCATGAAACAAAGACAACACGAATTTATTACATGTCTCTTCATAGATGTTACATCAATTTTGATATTTTTGATATTCAAAATAATATTGAACATATATCATTTCTCTTGTTATGATTGAGTTTATTAGCGATAGGTTGTACATATGATAATAATGGAGAGTTATGGTATGAAAAATATAATATTTCATAAAACTAAATTTACATAAACAATGAAACACAACAAATATATAAACATATCTGTCGCAATGGTAGTAGTTAAATTAGTAAAGTTTGACAATGGAAATCGGAATCGCTTTATTTGGATCATCTGAAGCGAATGAAACATCTCCTTCTTCATCAAAAGAGAGATAATATCCCAAAAACTTAGAATAAACAGTGACTTTCTTCAATGTGGAGCCCTCAATCAAAAATGTTTGTTGTCGGCATGGAGCTTCAGCATTTTCTGTAATACATCCTTTATAAGCTGTTAAATACTTTCCTGAGTGTGATAATAGTGCAAATTTGTTTTTCCCTTTGATAACAATTCGAAAAACTTCGGCATCTTTTTCATCTTTGACGAGATTGATTTTATTGTTTATCTGAATATGGAAATACTGATCATCGAGAGTTTTGATGCGAACTGGAGTCCCATCTGGAATCTGATAAACTAAATCAGCGATTTTAAATGCCATGATAAAAAATAAAAAAGTGTCAATGATAAAAGTGATAAATCTAAAAATGATAACGAAAAATGATCCAAAATTGAAGTTTGATCCAGCAAAAGTTGGTCTTTATGATAAAGAAAAACTTCTAACAACCAATGTTTTCAAGAAAATCGCAGCTGAATATGGCGTTTCTACACCAGAAGTTCGAGAACAAGTTCAAATTGCGACAACTTTGTTTTTACATTATATTATCGATGACTGCGTTGCATATCATCAAAGGGATGATAGCGAAAAGCCAGTTTCTGTTAAAACAGCAGATATTCTTCGTTCATTGGAAAATGCTGGTTTCATAACAATTGCAAGGAAATGCAATTCAGTTTAACCGATGCCATTGATTTACCGTTGTCAATACATTATATTTTTTGTGTTTTCTATATAAAATTTCTTATATTACCTTATCCATCAAAATCATCTTTACGTACAAATCAAAGTTTTGGTCAGCTTTAATTTTTTCTCCTTCTAATTGATGGTTTAAAATTTTAGATATTTCAAAATTTTTTGTTTGGAACAACAAATTCCTGATTCAAATCGTCATGCAGATGACACAGCATGTTGTTTCTTTATGATTAATGATTAAAACAAATGATATTAATTTTATAATTCGAAAACAAGATGAATGATATAGAACAGTAATTATGTTGCCTGTCTCATGACGAGCCAATCTAAACCGAGGAAGATCTCTTTAGGATATTGAGCACAAACGCTTAACAGATTTGTCGCATGGTTTGCTATTGACTGCAAGTCGAGAGCTTTCTCAATAACTTCTTTCGGTGCACTTTCTTCAAGGTCATTCTTATTTGCTAAGATGAGAACAGGAATTGGCCTCGCTTGGATTGGTGGAAGAGACAACAGCGCGTGCAGCTCTTCTTTTGCTGTGGAAAATCTCGTCTGATCGCTTGAATCGACGACAAAAATAATTCCATCGAGTTTATCTGCGTGGCTCTGCCAAAGTGGGCGGTAATTACTGGAACCAGCCATGTCCTTGAACCTCAGGCAGTACTTTCTGAAAGGAATCCATGGAGTTTCAAAACCATTTGTTGGATTAATAACTTTCTGCCGGCATATTTCGGGCTTTAGTTTGTTAATAATTGTTGATTTTCCGGCACTGTTCAAACCGACGACCATTATATTTAAATCTTGTGCATGAAAGAAACTCATTTTTTATAAAAATATTTTTTTTGTAAACGTGATTTTAAGACATGTCACCTTTCTGCAACTCGATGCAAGGGTAAAAAATTCAATCTCCATAGGATAAAAGTTTAGTTGATTTAACATCATATTCTTCTTTAAGTCCTGTTGCATCAGTGATTTCAACAAAGAAAATCATAATTTTCTTTCTGGTTACCGAGATACAAAACGCATCTTTGTTCCAGTTTGAAACCATGGTATTATCTCTTGTTGGCATATGATCCATATTCTATATGTTTCATTACCCCCATCTAAGCACGGCATTGTCGGTAAGACCAAAATCTCAAAATATTTATCTTTTTCTACTGTGCGTATTGAGAATATCTGATGCGCTAACATATTCGACATTTACTATGCAAGATCAAATATCATTGAAAACAGCGTATTAATTGCCGATTTTCTGCAATACATTGATATTATAGATGATGTGGACAAGTATAATGCGTTGGTTTGAAATGTATGCTTTTTAAGCTACTTTACAGCATTATGTTGATTAGAATGCGAATGAATAGTCGACAGAGATACTGTGAGCTTTAGATTCGTTCAAAAATGACAGAATTGCACATTTCTGTTTTATTTTAACAGAAACATCTATATTATATTTCATTTTATCCTTCTAGGCCTCAAGCAGGACGATATGGAATAAAATACAGTAGTTTATAGTCTTTTTTCATTTTGAAGGCAGCAATCATAGCGCATTGCTGATATTCCTCTTCGTAAGCTGTGGCGCTATGTTCTGGCGAGATTAATTTTAATTTCGAAATTTCTAGATCGTGACAAATTTTTTAGAGTTATAGTGTATTCTACGATATGGAGGCAGTACTGATGTACAGGTATACCGAGCTTTACAAGTGATTGTGCAGAGCAGTGCTTCTCTCCATGAATTTTTGTATGGCCGACAAACCAAAAAGTGATTTTTTTCCCTTTTTTCTTTAAGTTAAAACAAGAAGGGTCTAAAATTTTATTTCAGAGCAAAGGGGCAGAAATTTTTATAACTGGATCAATTAAAATTAAAACAGGGCATAAAAAATAAAATAGGGATCTTAATAAAACAGGGCCTTACTTTTTTGATTAGGGGCAGTAATAATGATAAAAATTGACACTTTTCGAAAATTCTAGATATGAGCCAAGCGCAATATATGCTGGCCAGTGATAATCTCACTAAGGACCAGCTAAGAAAATATAACGTTAGCGAGCTGCAGAGCGTGCTTGCTTCCGTTGGTCTCCCTTCTGCAGGTAAAAAACACGAACTTGTCGACAGGGTTTACCAATTCTGGAGATCCATCGAAACACCGGAATCAGAAAAGCCCGTAGTCCCAACGTCAGCTCTTTCATTTAAAGTCGAAGCACTGCCAAATATATTAGAAATTCGAAGTCGATTAGAAGCTATTGGACCTCTTAGAGCAATGCTATTCGTTCCAAAAGAACTCAAATGTTACGCTATGTTTAGAACAACAGAAAATGCTCAGAGATTTTTCGATTTATGTCAAAAATTTAATTATCAACAGCCAGAATTTATTTCTGAGAATGAAATCGATAGGTACGCAAAGCACAATGATTTAATCGATGAGAGTTTCCAAGTTTCAAATACAGTACAAAAGACATTCAACAAAACATCTTGCGAGCCACGAATTTATTGGTGCCCAGCAAGCGATTATGAATATAGTGATTCTGAAGAGTAATGTATTTACATTAATATTAATAAAAATTGTTTTGTTTTTTATTAACTCTCTTTTACTTATTCCACACCAGTTTCCTTCATCACCTACGTTACAAAAATAGAAATATTCAATTCAGGCATTGAATTAATGAAAAAATTATCCAAATATTCAAATCACCAAGTGTAAATCGAAAGTAGTATATTCAAAAAAGTGATTATAGTTGTATACACAATCGTAGCTTTATAATAAATAGAATTACTTCTGATTTTCGCGCTCTTGAAGTTGGCTGATGGAAGTAAACTGTATTTTATTGTCTTCCTGGAATTTCTGAAGCTCTTTTTCCTTGAGCTCGATGGTTTGTTTAAATTTCGTGACGGTCTCCTTCAAATTTTCTATCTGTTCCTTAAGTGTTGGACGAGCCTCACCGACAGTCATTTGGACAAGAACTTCGCCAACAAGGCGGAAGCACTTTCTTTCTGGTTCGAGATTTGCAATTGTTTCTAAAACGCGCTCATGCTGTTGAAGGTCGAGCTCTAACTGGATTTCAGTTTTCTGAAGTTCCTTGATTTCGTTTCTCATCAATGAATAGCGCTCGCCAATTGTCATTGTCATTTCACAAATAGCTGTTTAAAATTTCGAAACGTGACGTGACCAAAAAGTGACCTGAGACTTTTGTCAATTTACAATACATTCTGACTTTATTTATCAAATCGATATTTTACATGTCAGAAAACAATTTGTTTACTACCCATTCCAAAATCTTCGAATTTTAATAGAGATGTATTTTCAAAAGTGAAAATATACGGGTGTGCTCCAAATTTAGGCAAAAACATTCAGAAAAGCATATAAATGATGAAATCAAATACAGTTATACAGGCTTGTACGAGCTCTATTCGTTAAACGTACTTAAGGGGTATGCGATGAGTAAGATTTATCTTGAATCACATGAATAATAAGAATAATTTGATCAAAAAAACGTTATTGATTACGGGTGTCGGCGTAAATGATAGCTATGTGAGTCTGCTTTATGATTGAAGGCCGTTGCATCAAAGTTGTAAAAAATCATAACGGTAACGGAATTAGTGCAGATAAACCATGCTGCAGTCTTGCATACAATGTATAGAGTCAGTGCTTTAAACGATTGTTGTATCTAACGCATTGGCTGGTTTAAAAAGCACTAAAAGTTGGAAAGATAAACAATTTATTGCATGGTATATTATATTATAGATATATAAATACACAAGTGGATTAAAAATCCTTAAAAGAAGTCAATATCCAAAGCAAAGTCTTGGAAGTCATCGAAAACAATGTCATTCAATGTCTGCTCGAACTGAATGATAGGCTGCTGTGGTTGCACGATGATTTTCTCTTCCTCTGGCTCGGATACTTGAGGAATAGAAACGAAATTATGTCTAAGAAGAACATTCCATCTGTTCTTGAGAGAATAATCTGTTCTGTTATCGAAGAACTTCGACATTTTGACCCATTTAGGACCAATTTCGTGGAATTTGCTGATTAAAAGAGCATCTTCTTCAGCTGACCATGGTTTCTTGTTCAAGTCTGGTGAAAGATATTTAGTATATCTATCACGGCACTGTCTGGCGTTCCTGTTTCCCATGAAATGGGCAATCAAGTTCCAATTCTTCTTGCCATACATCTGAACAATGGCAGCAAGTTGCTGGTCTTCAGTGGCGGTGAACTGGGCCTTAGGATGTGGCTTGCCAAGTGATGGAGAAGCTTTCTTGCCAACAATGATTTCAGACATAATAAATCAAAAATGAACTAAAAAAGACTTTTAGTGAAGTCTAACAAATTTTTATGAGAGAAACTTTGACTTATTGAGAACAAGAAAACCGTTTTACATATGGGATTTTTGTTATAAAATTTTTTATTGTGTAGTATTGAAACCAAAATTCAATGCTAATGTGTTTTTACTCGCGATCTACACATAATGTGGGATATCTGACCATGTGAAAGCAGTTTATAATAGTTTTAGATAACTTTAGAAAACAATTAGTTCCGGTTTTTATCAAAATTTGTGAGTTATAACCGTTTTATGTGTGGGGAAAATATTATATAGCAATGACATGTAAACTACAGAAAATTAGTAATTCTCACAATATTGCTATCCACAGTATGTTGGTGCTATGCGAATTGATAGAATTTGAGAGGTTGTAGCTAAAATAACGGGTGAAATTTTGGTATTGTGTTTTCTGATATGTGCATAATGCATGAAAGCAACCTTTCACAATTATTTGTTTCTGAAGACGGTTTATGTTTAAGCCAACAAATATAAAATCAACAGAACACGGAACAGTGCTACGTAGATTCTAGGCGACCACAGATCAGTGGATTGGTGACCATTTGCTACCACCATTCACATTGTTTCAAGTTGAATATTTTCATATTTTTATTTGTTATAGCATTCAAGCGTCTTGGACCCCAACGGTTGATGGCAAGTGAATTTTTGATTAATTATCCCGATGATCTGAACAATTCGAACCATTTTTCTTGTTTTTCATGAAAAAATACTTCAACCCCAAACATTTTCAAAAGGTATTAGTCTTAATCGAATCTCTGATAATCATATATCATGTTTTCTTCTCTTCTTTGAGTCTTTATTGTCCAATTGGTACAGTTTGAGATACCACTTCTCAAGAATCTAATATTAACCAGTAGTAGTTTAACCATCGAGAACTAAATACCATGCCACTGAAAACACAGGTTTTTACCATGAAAATTGTCGATAAATTTGTATATTCAGACGAAAATTTAAATAATTTTACTCCTAATCTTATTAGGATATTTCTATACACTATCTCTATCTATATTTTGAGTTTGGAGTTCAGATGTTAACTTTACTCCTTAAAATGTATTTATAAAACTAAATGAATACAACATTCATTCGAAAATATGACTTAAACATTAAAGTAATCGTTGTGTTAAACAATACCAAAGCAATCACAATGAATACATGTATAATCAAGAATTATATTTTACATGACAGATTGTCATATTTGGGTAATTTTGTATATTTTACATGACAGGTCATATCACTTTTCGTCAAAATATTACTAATATGAAGATTTCGACACTGCAATTACGTTTCACCACAATGATGTTTTCAATTGGCTCCTGGAATAGAAAAGATCAATCGGAAGTATAAATGCTGCAAAGTGTGTTTTTTATGGAAACTTTGAAGTCTTTTTATTCCTCACTGAAAATCAGAATGCGATTGATTTAGATTTAAAGTTTGCTCACCAAGCAAATCATTCACATTTGATCATCATTGAGATATAAAATCTATCGTTCACATTTTATCATCATTATGATATCACATTAATCATTCACATTTTATCATCATTGTGAGATCAGTCTCCTCTATTAATTACAGTTGAAATGAATTCTCGGGTAATTGTTGAATATATCGTTGAGCATGAAACTGATGTCAACATGAAACTATTAAATCATTCACATCTTATCATCATTGTGATGTTGTATCAATCACTTACATTTTATCATCATTGTAGGATAGATCTCCTTTATCAATTGCAGTTGAAAAGAAGTCTCTCGAAATTGTTGAATACCTAAAATCGAAAGGCGCCATTAAATAATTAAAAAACTTTTCCAAAATCTTTATCTTCTGGTATTCGGCATTCCTATATTTGAATGCCACAAATCGCGTTAGCATCTTGCTAAAGGATGAACATATCAAACAGGTTTGCAAGAGAAGTTCAGTGTTGTCAGATGATTAAATTATTTTGTGCTTAAGGACACTCGATCATTCATTTTACTAAAATAGACGGGAAAAATATTTTTGACAAGTTTAAATTATTTTTGCATAATATTATCTCAATTTTGAACAAAAAAAATCATCAAATTAATTTTTTATCGTTGTCAAAGATTTGTACATATAGATCCTTGCCGTGAAGAAAAGCCTTTGATCGGCAATTCACATCATCGACTCCGCCTTTCCGTTCATTTCCCCTCTAAACTGCGACCGCTGTGACCATTCTTTGATCCTTCATAAAAAAGTTTCCAAAACAAGAGAATTCTAATTAAAATATATTATGACACGTAATATTTTACATGGCATCAATTTTTCAAAAAATGAACGTTTAAAATTAACAAAAATGGATTCTTCAATACAGAGTTTGCAAGCACTGTCAGAATACTTCTTTTTGATTGAATCTGAACTCGACAGAAAGCTTTTCAAGGCAAAACACAGATCAAAAAAACTTCATAAAATATATGAAGCAATAAAACCAAAAGAAGTAGTCAAAAAACAGGAGCCAAAGGACGACTTTTTGGTAATGAAGACATTAGCAGAGTTAGATGGCGTTCAATTGCAAAAACAAGAAAATCAACCAAGAGAATTAACAGATTACGAAATATTTAAACATGAATTACAAACATTTAAACAGAGTCCTGCTCTTCACCGAGAACTTTGTTACAAAAACTTTGTTAGTCAGCTTTTTTCGATCTCAAAACCAACAGTTTCTCATGTTCAGGAGAGATTAATACAGAATTTAGATTTAATAATCGAAGAGCTGCAGAAAATACATCAAGAAAACAAATCAAATCCTCAAAATGTTTACAAATATCAATTATTTAAGGAATCATTAGCGACAGTGTTGAAAGAGTACAAAGAAATCGGCGAAAGATTCGAAGCAACAAAACAATATGATGAATTATTTACAGAGCCACGCACGAACACAGTAGAAAATAAATCTCCACATGCCGGACTGGATGATGACATATTTTCACACTCAATTGACATAAACAGTATATCTAGACTGCACTCCATTAGAAATGATGCAAGACTTTCTGTGATGAAGTATAGATTGCAAAATCGCGGCGCTGAAGTTTTGATTCCAGCGATAAACGCAAGTCCTAAGAACGAAGCTGAGGCTAAAGACTCATGTATAATAGCAAAGGTTGCAACAAGCTTAATTTCACAGCCAAACAAAAACACTTTAATTGTTTTCAGTGATCCAATAGAGTAATACAGAAATTTTAGTGTCGAGCTTTATTTATCATCATTAGAAGTCTATGAAATGAATTTTGATGACTATTTTCAAATTGATGAAATCCAGAAGCAGAATAAGCTTCATTAAGTTGTTATTTAATGAAATTCACATAACCAAAGGCCGTCGAACTCGAAGATATAATAAAATCCCCAAAACGACACAGAATATGTATAAATATTTTACTTCTCGACAATGAATTTTAAGAGATAAACATAGCAATGACCTCGGCACACAAATCCAAACATGTATAAGTTATATATGTGATGAAAGGGATGAGAAATTCAGCTCACATATTTCTTTTTTATTATTATTGCTTATTTGAATGAGAGATTCAAGAACCACATAGATTACTATTATATACATATAGGGAGTGTCTAAGAAGTTTCTTTATTGAGATACAAAGTTGTTATTTAAAATGCACTTTGGAAAATCTGTGTATTTTATATTAATCAAAACAATTAAGTATATAAACATGATTAGAATAGATGTATGAAACTACTGAGTGCACGGGCATTGGTGTTTCCAATTTTTGAGGATATATCTAAAATTAATGTCTTGTTAATTTCTTCCTTTGATTCAATAATTGAATATACATCTACTTTCCATGGACCCGCAGCGATATATGGGAGCAAAATATTGATTCCTTCGAAAGGATTAACATTTCCAATTTCTCCTGTTTTATAACCATCAGCGATCCACAAAGCCGCAGGAAGATTACTTCCCTCAGCGAGGTCAAGCATTATATCCCATGCATCAGCTTTATCTCCTTCAGTCATATTCATTATGACTGAAAGAGCCTTAGCATACTGTTTTCCACTTCTTCTCTTCTTCCACCAGCCAGACGTCGCTCCTGTTTCTAAATGTGAAAGAATTTCCAATGATTCAGTAAGATCTGTGTAATTCTTAATATTTTCGAGAGTGTAGTATATTGTAGACCACACTCCACCATAATTCATCGCGATTTTAGCTTGTTTCAAAGGATCCGGCGTGAATGGATGAAATGTAAGTGTATCTATGCAGGACCATATTCCTTTCTCAGCGCCTTTTGTTAGCATGTTGTACGATCTTGTGAGATTTTGCTTGAATTGGCCGGTTCCTGTCATTGTGAATAACCCAGCTGCGCAATATGCAGGGTCATACCCACGTGAAATGAATTGGATCAACTTTCTTTCGAGATTTTCTGTGTAACTTCCGTTTATGTATCCTTCAATTACTTCATCAAATTCATCAATTTGATGTGGAGGATAATTAGAAGCTTCACAGGACCATCCTTTGCACAGAAATCGCTTTATAGAGTCATTCTTATAAGGAATTATGTACCATGGATGAATAACTAAGTTTTGAACACAAAGAGAAAAGATAATCATTTTTTTTGTCAATAATATTTTAGGATTTTGACATTTATTATTTACATGGCATTTTTATTTCGAAAAAATATTTCAGATTGCAAATTGGTGAAAAAGAGAAGTTTCAGTTTTTACACTTCCTTTACGGGCACATGTTTATATCCATAAGAATTCATGTAAATTTGACCTTTTTTCCTCGAAAATTGAAAATCTAGTGACAAAAAAAGACAATTGGAATAAATGCAAGTTTAAGAATCATCATCAGATATCAAATGTTTCGAGCATCAAATCTTTGAAAGCATACAAAGCAGGCTCTCACAACCTTAACTCCAATAGATAAGTTAAAATTTATAATTTGATTGAAAATTAAGAATGAATTTGGCTAAATTTATGGATATGTTCTAATAAATTTAATTAAAGCGAATTGACTTCAATGTATACCAAAGTCTAAATTAATATTTTTTTAAAATCATAACTTGATCAACATACAATTATTTGTTATTGGATATGCAATTGCTTAAACAATACCGTATGGATCTTTTTTTCTATTATGAAGCCGGAATCTTTGTTAGAATTGCGAAATTCAATTTGACATTGATCTTCTTGTTTCCAAAATTCCTTCAAAGAATGTTTTCATATCTTCATAATTCAGCTTTTCATTGTTTTTTAATTTATTGTCAATTTCTTCTTTTGAATATCGTTGACCTATTTCTTTTATTATCTCATATTTATTTGATAACGTGTAAGTGCGTGATTCAATCATCTTTGTAATGTCTAATTTCGAATTTGAAATGCTTGATGTATCTAAATTTGGATAAACGTCTGTGTCCTTTGGAACATCATTTCGGAGGGTTAAATTGTAATTATAGTCATCTTTTTTAAACTGACATAAACCAATCCAATTCGCGAACATATTTAATGAAAAGTGACATTTTTAAATTTTCCAGCCCAATTGTCATGTAATTTGCTTACAAAGCAATAAAAAGATTTTTGTTCAAAGGTGTATTTCCCTACTTTCAATAATTACATGACAATTATTTATGAGAGCGACAAGATCGTTTTTGATGTAGATTGGAGCCCCGATGGCCGATTTTTGGCTGTAGTTGGTGCATCCAATGAGCTCGTGCTGCTCAAATTCGATGATGAAGATCCATTCAAATATGAAGAGGTTTATAGAGAGAAAAGACAAAGAGTAATAAGGAGAGTTCACTGGGCATCAAACGGACGCAAACTTGTTATAGCGTGCTTCGATGGAAATGCCGTAATTTACGAATTTGATGAAAATAAATCACCAGTATTAGAAAATGTCGGTCAATTACTTGAAAATGACAAAGAACTGAAGACAGCAAGATGGTCGAGCACCAATGATAAGATCGTTACCTGTAACAGAGATAAATGCATTTTTGTTTGGAACGTTGAAGACATGGATTACATTGTCATGCATACAGAGCACAAGGCTGATGTTAAGGATGTAATGTTCTCACCTGATGATTCCAAACTTGTTTCAGTTTCATTCGATGGAACAGTGAAAGTTTGGTCTACGTTAGAAGAATACGGAAGCCTCCAAACATTTACGCATCACACAGATACAGTTTGGGGAATTGCATTTAATAATGAATGTGATGAATTTGTAACTGTCGGCGAGGATGGAAAAGCAGTATACTATGTTGAAGAAGATGGAAAGTATGTTGATGCTGGAGAGTTACAGCTTCAAAAGCCTTTAGATTCACTTTATGCAGTAACATATCGACGTGGAGAGTGGATTGTTGCAGGCGCAAATCACATAGTTCACGTTATCTCTGATAGCTTCGAAGACAAAATTGCCGAATTCGATACTGGTCAACAAGGCGATATTAACTGTATAAAACCGAACCCAGAGAGGCCAAACATTATTGCCATTGCAAGTGACGATGGAACAGTAATGTTATTTGATCGTGAACTAAGTTCATTAATTTGATTGCAATTTCAAGTTGATGATTGTTTGAAATATATAGAGAAATATTCTATCTACTGAATAAATTGATTATAGAGATATACAAGTTAGGTCAATTTTTAATGATGATTAAATTCAAAATTATAACACAATGAGAATATGAATAAATAAGCTGTGAATAGATAGAAAAACTTGTATATTTTTATCCCTTATATTGAATTTGAATAGATATATATTGTCCAAAAATTTACCCCTAATCAGTGATATTTGCCATGTAAACTGTCAAAAAATTAATGGCACAACAAGAACCTTTCTACAGATTTAAAATAAGCGATTCTGCGACAGGAATCAAACCAGAACTGGATATTCCTGTTATTAGAACAAGAGATAATTTCAAGAAAGTGATTCTCGACACAAAGGATACATTAAGCAGATACAATGTCCAAGCATCAATATTTTACATGGATATATCGACAGATAAACAGTCCCCTGATAACAGATATGGAGGATACTTCAATATTTCGACTGGATTAAAATATGCAACTTTTAGAATCTTCATTTTCTTGGTTTTGCAATGGATGGAGGGAGATCTAAGTTTTTCAGACAAAATTAATGGAATTATTTTCAATATTAAAAATAAAATTGCGTACGTTCAAGTTTGGGTCAATGATGGATTCAAATATGATGTGCTCAAGGATAGATATGAGGAATTGACTGATGTAATCATAAATAGATTGAAATGTAAAAATGAAGGTTATCCTCCTGCGATAGAGTTCTTCCCACATCAAAACTACAGAGACACATCTCCATCAAAAACATATGCATACAAAGTTAAGCCATTTGGACAATTTTTAGAAGAAATTTCGCCAGATATTCTTTCAATTCCAAAAGAAACGAAGTTTAACATGGATGTTGCAACTACACACAAAATACCATGGTCTGCACGTCGTGAAAAACAAAGCTCAGCTCCAAAATAAATTGTTTGAATAAAATTTAATCATATAACATTAAAAGATATTAGAATATCATACACAGGACTTGGCAAATAAAATAAACAACTCTATTCTTTATTTTCGTTTGCAATATCATGAACGAACTGTCTAAGTCCTTCAACATTCGTTATTTTTGCGAGAGCAGCTCTCTTCTCGCCATTGGACCCCAATTCTTTGTCGAAAAAGTAGAAAAAGTGGCGTCTTGCTATATCAAAAGGAACATGGAACTTCTCGAAAATATCCAAATATTCGAGAGCAAAAACAGTGTTCGGCTGCTTTCCTTTCTTGTCGAAAAGTGTTGGATCCATGAGCAAATTCTGCGCGCTCATTGCCGCAATGGCTCCTGTCTCGCTAATCAGCTCACGGGCCTCTTCAAGCGATGTTATTCCTCCATTTGCAACAACAGGGATTTTCACCGCTTCAACGATGGCTTTGACAAGTTGCCTATCGATAGGACCGTGCTTATCCTGTGAGGCAGGGCGCCCGTGTATAGTAATAAGTGCAGCGCCTGCTTCTTCTAAATGTTTTGCGAATTCGACAGTGATTGGAATGCTTGGAACGTTGTTTTCATCGACAAGTTGTCTAATTTTGACGTAGAGTGGAACTGATATCGTTGATGTGATAGATTTAACGAGTTGAATGACATTTTGACGTTTTTGCTTTGAATCGACCATAAAGTACCCGTATTCTCCACGTTTTGCTACTTTTTGGCAGCAACCAAGATTGATGTCGATGGGAACACCAAATTCTGACATAGATTTCGCTGTGGTCAGTAAATCAACATCGATAGAGCCCGAAATCTGTATAACTAATGGTCTGTCCTCTTCATCCACCTCCATTTGCTGCTGTCTGTAAGTTTTGCTTCTGTTCCATTGACCGCCATTTATCATTCCAGTCCAACAGACGTCGCAGCCGTGGCGGTGACAGAGGATTCTGAACGCGATATCGCCCATTTCGACCATCGGCGCGAGACAGACAGGGCATTCTCCTAAATTTGACCAAAATTCACGAACATTCATTTTTATGAAAATTTTGGCTTTTTGTTAATATATTTGCATTCATTATACTTTGAAAATCATAAATTTCGTATTAATTTTGTGATTTAACAAAAAATTTCTACAAAATCTTCTTCAAAAACTTTAAAAAAGAGTCTAGGACAAAAGTGAACATCAAAAAGTGACATAGAACCTTAAGGTCACTTTTCATGAATAATCTGTCACCTTTTGTGCGGGCAAATTGTCACTTTTATAAAAATTGTTATAAATATCTTTGTAGTCTAAACAATACTGACATTTATAGATTGAAACTCCACGCTGAGTATGAAGACCATAAACGTAGTTCATTGCACATTTTTGTTGCATTCCAAACCAAGAAACTCGGTCGAAATTATCCCTTCTTGCATTGTAAATATGATTTATAAACAAATAATTTGAAGAAAAAAAAGTAAAAATTTAGTCAAAAATGAATTTTACAAAGAATATAAGGATCAAATTGAGAATCTAAATAATATAAATCAGTATATAAAATGAACGTAATATGAAAACATTATCTAATTCATGATTCAAGAACAATTAATTATGAATTTAATGATATATTAATAATTATGAGAATAAGTAATAATATGAAAATAATCTTGTAATGAAAAAGGTATCTGTGAAAAAATAAAAAATAGAAAAAAATAATAATATATTAATATCAAAAGTGAAAATGTAATGTGTATTAAAAATTGAATCAATAAGTGGGTTCTTGATATGACCTGGTTTGGCCACTCGAGGGCTTTGGAAGTATCAGGCCGACCTCGCCATGCATCGAATCATGCTTTTGTTGAATAGGCATCTGGATGCATCTCTGCTAGATCACCAGGTCATCCTTCACTATGAGGCTACAACTACTCATAATGAAGTCTTCTTTGGCTTCCAACATTGAGTTCAATCCATTTCAACCTATTGACACTTTTCCATTTTTTTCCCGCTCAAACACGTCACTTTCCTTTATTTTGACATCCTGACTTTACATGTCAAAAATAAGTTACATGTCAGAAAAGCACGTTGTTCTATTTTGTCCCAGTCCCCTTTAAAAAACTTCATAAAACAATTATCTTTCTTTCGTTATTATATTCTCAGCAATAAAATTGATGTATGAGATTTGATCTAAATAATCAAACATTGATAATGATCTTTTTACGAAATCAATTAAAAAACATTGTTTAACCTGGAGAGTATAATCTTATTATATAGGTTTTCATTCATATTTTCAATTATTAATACATAAAATCAATGCAAAAATTTCCTAGAAATTGTTTTTTAGACTTTCGCTGATGATGAAGAAGAATCCTTCTTAGATTTGTTCTTCTTCATCGTGACAATGATAATGATGACAACTATTGCAACGACGACAACGCAAGCAGCAGCAATGCCTATGTAAAGATAAGTTGATTTCTTGTTACTGCCTTCACCCTGAGAGTATTCATATGGTTTGTTTCTGTTCACAGAATTGCTGTAAGTGGCTTATGTTTCAGCCACTGTTGCAATTGAGACTTTTCTTTTGGATTCTTCTTCTGCGAACTTCTTGAATGTGTCGGAAAGTTTGAATCCTTCGTATTTAATGTCATATGAAATATCGCCGAGTTTCTGCAAAACAGTCGTTAAGCTATCACCGGCCTTGAGCATACTGAAGAGTTCTTCCTTTGTGATCTCTAAGGTAAACACGAACTGATTCAAGATCGGCTTTAACTGTGGATTCTGTCTTAGCTTCGAATGCATCAATCAACTGCTTTAAAGTTGGCTCCGAGAGTTTCTCCCAAGCTTGAAGAGACTTGACTGGATATGTTTTATAGTATTCCCACTTAGTGAGGTTTTCAATGACTAACTTTTGATTGTAATATTTCATGAAATCAATCAAATAGTGACCATATATGCACAAGCATTCGGAGAAAGATAGTTCTTAGCTTTGAGTAGATACTCGTTTGTGTATTTGACGATACTTGGATATGTCTTATTGACGAGATTCAATGCATGCATTACTTTCTCAATTGCTGCAACAACTGTTGTTTTGTCATAATTGTCGAAGCTGAACATATCCAAGAAATCAGAGATCTTGGTGTCCGAGAAGAAGAAGCTAAATGAAAGAAGAGTATCGTAGTGAGGTGCCTCTGGATCAACTGGTGTGTCGATGTTTTCCAAGATTGCAAAGAAGTTCAATTCTTGGAATACTGAATCATCCTGGCAAATGAAATTGATGATAGAGCTGACATTATTCTGCATATCATCATACGATATGTCTGTCATAGCAGAGATGTCAACAAGGAATTCAGCAATCGTACGAGAGAGTTCTTTGTTGTTATCGATGAGATTGATGAAAAATTTGCGTAATGCTTTCAATTCTGGATATGAATCAACCCAGTAAATTGTTTCACCGTTGAGATCAACCAAGTATTTCAAGAACCCCTTGAAATCATCACGAAGGATTATAGCATCATCAGTGACGGACTCGTTAAGCCAATTAACTAATCCTTCAAACATTTCAGTAACATAAACCTTTGAATCTTGTGCAAAGTTCAATGATCTCCTTTCTGCGGAGAAGGAACTGCTCTTTGTCTGTTGGAATGATCTTGATGATTGGTGTGAAGAATAGGTTGAACAAGTTTGTTAAGAATGTTTGGAATGCATTTGTGAAGTTGACATATTGACAAACAATGTGATAGAAAATTGTTGCGAAATCTTTAAGGCTCAATGCACTGTCATCTAGTGTTTCATCTACTTAATTGAATGCGTCAAGGATTGTATCTTCGAGGTAGAAATACTATTTAACATCTTTGAATGCGAATGATTTGTTGGTGAATGATTGCTCGATTAATTCGAAGAAATCAAAGATGAACTTTGTTTGGAATTCAAATGCATCCAATAAATCAACCAATGTTGTCTGGTTCTTCTTGTCATGAATGCCATCGATGATATTCAATGCATCATTCGGATTTTTGACACCAAGAATCACTAAGACTTTCTGTAAATAATCCCAATACTTGTGCGAATTGTTGTAATAGAGTTCGATTGTCTCAAAATCATCTTCATAGAAACTGCTCATTTTCGTTCCATTCGAAAGAATTGCCATTGATCCTTTGTAAAACTCCGTGAGATCTTCAGTTGTAATATCTGGTTATCGAATAATGTCCGAAAGAGTGCCAAAACTATATCATGAACATTCGTGTCACGCGTGAATTTTTCAGGTTCATCATCTTTAAAGTCAAGAACGATTCCAGGTGTACCAAACATATTTTTGAATGCCTTCGGCTGCTCTATGTCACCAGACGCAACACAGAAGAACAGTAAGCTCAGCATTATTTTTTAAAATATTAGTTTTCATTAAAAACGTTCATGTGATCAAATCAAATCATGTCACATTCATTTGTATCTTATTGTCGATCTGTAAACAAATAAACGGGACTGGGACAAAATAGAACAACATGTTTTTCTGACATGTAACTTATTTTTGGCATGTAAAGTTAGAATGTCAAAATAAAGGAAAGTGACGTGTTTGAGCGGGAAAAAAATGGAAAAGTGTCAATAGGTTGAAATGGATTGAACTCAATGTTGGAAGCCAAAGAAGACTTCATTATGAGTAGTTGTAGCCTCATAGTGAAGGATGACCTGGTGATCTAGCAGAGATGCATCCAGATGCCTATTCAACAAAAGCATGATTCGATGCATGGCGAGGTCGGCCTGAGACTTCCAAAGCCCTCACGTGGCCAAGCCAGGCCCTAACAAAAACCCACTTATTGATTCAATTTTTAATACACATTACATTTTCACTTTTGATATTAATATATTATTTTTTTTTTCTATTTTTTATTTTTTCACAGATACCTTTTTCATTACAAGATTATTTTCATATTATTACTTATTCTCATAATTATTAATATATCATTAAATTCATAATTAATTATGAATCATGAATTAGATAATGTTTTCATATTACGTTCATTTTATATACTGATTTATATTATTTAGATTCTCAATTTGATCCTTATATTCTTTGTAAAATTCGTTTTTTACTAAATTTTTTTTTTCTTCAAATTATTTGTTTATAAATCATATTTACAATGCAAGAAGGGATAATTTCGACCGAGTTTCTTGGTTTTCTTAGGTTTAGAGTGCAACAAAAATTTGCATTGAACTACGTTTATGGTCTTCATACTCAGCGTGGAGTTTCAATCTATAAATGTCAGTGTTGTTTAGACTACAAAGATATTTATAACACTTTTTATAAAGGTGACAATTTGCCCGCTCAAAAAAGTGACAGTTTATTAATGGAAAGTGACTTTAAGGTTTTATATCACTTTTTGATGTTCACTTTTGTCCTAGACTCACAAATAAACAAAAATATTTTGGAAGAAAAAATCTCTGACAACATTTTTATATTTTTCGATGACATCATCTTAACAATGCTCATTTCTTTTAAAATCCGATTCTTTGTTTGGTTTTAGGCAACGTTTTGGTTTCACAAAAAAATTCTTAGGACTGTTGTGAGTAACTGCTTTTTGATACAAAAACTGCCAATGAGTCGGATTATACTGTTATTGTGGTTGAGACAAACGAAATTTTTGAATTGATCTTGCGTTTTTGGGCTTTGTTCAACTAGGTTTTGACACACATTTTATTGGCAGTTATACACACATTTGCGAAAAGATATATTTCATTATTTGATTAAAATTATGACAATCATAATATAGACTTATATCATTGTTCTTATGCTAAACATAGATTGATCAAAAATCATTAAATAATATATTCATTTTCACGAATTAACACTTTCACCAAAGAGTTTTCACCCAAATAGCTTCAAACTATCGATTTACAAAAGTTTCAAATTTGATTTCTTTCATGAAGAATTTTGAGTCTAAACACTTTTTGCCCAAGTTTTTTTGATTAAAATTTTGATCACTACGGATACAAATAGCATATTCATTGCAAATTCACCAAAATTTTGCTGAAAGTGATTAAACTTTAATATTCAGATGATTTGAAACTATTGTTTGCGATGAAGATATGTTTAGTTAAAATATTCTAATAAACCTATATCTTTATTCGTTTGAAAGAGTGATTTGTCTGATCAAGTTTCCTGCCTTTCTAGAGCCTGTTTGGGCGATCATTGGCATCATTTCTCTGAACTTGCTTCTATTGATATCTCTTTCGAGCTTCTTGATGAGCTTATCTGCCCACTCGAGAGCTGCTTCAAGCTTCTTCTTGCTGCTTGGTGTTTCGTTGTATTCATAGTTAATAGCCGCATAAATTGCATCGACAATATTATCACTAGAAATGTCGCCATTCTTGCAGCACTCAGAGATCCAGTTACGCATGATCTCGAGGCGCTTTGGCTGCTCAACCTTTGGAGCAATCTTGCTGACAGCGTCGAGAACATCGAATGCTGTCTGTGAGTTCAAACCAATCAAACCTGTGATAACATCAATACCGTTATCAGAGTTCTCTGTCAAAATCTTAAAGATCTGCTTTGTAACAAGCTGCTGGAGCTGCTCATCTGGAAGAAGTCCCATAAGAGCGTTGATATATCTCTCCTGAAGTTTTGTAGCATTCTCTGATGAGAGTGGCTTCGCGCGATTGACGACGTTTTGTGCAATCTTGAGAGCATCATCTGATGAGATTGGAAGCTTTCTTAGTGGCTCCTTGAGCATTTCCTGGATTGCTGAATCCTGGAGTGCCTTGATGTGCTCGATGAACATTGGGAGAACGCTGCCGCAGAGCTCTGGCATCTTAACAGCCATACTGAGCAACTCAGCATCGCAGAAAATGGATGGAACCGAGTTTGCATCGAGATATGGTAAAGAACGCTTGAGCTGAAGCTTTCCGACCTCTTTCATGTGTGTATTCTGTGATCTGAGAAGTTCACCGCATGTCTTGGAGATGGATTCGATCTTAGCTTCGACTGGTTCGATTGCTGGTGTGATGCCTAAAAGTGCATTAACCTTGTTGATTCCCTCGATCAACTTGTTTGTTGTGTCAGCAAGCTGAGCGATGTTCTGTGGAGCATCGGCAAGAGAGAAATCAATGCCTGTAAGGAGTGTGAACCATGTTGTGCCTTCGACTGTTGGGCGCATAAAGTTGACACCAACAAACTTGGACAAATCTTCCTTGTCGTTTTCAGACTTTGCGTGTTCGCAAGCAAGCTTGAAAACTTGCGGGATAACAGAGAAGTCCTTGATATTGAGGCGCTTCTTCTGTGACCAAAGGAGTGTCTTGTATGACCGCGATGGAGCAGTTTTGAGCTTCTCAGCGAGTTCGAGTGTTTCTTCATCTGTCAAGCTCTCGCACTTCTCGTTCAAGAACTTTGTGATGAAGCTGTGATCGCCTTCGACAGACATAAGGGCAACAAGGACCTTGAACTTGTCTTCGTTGTATGCTGAATCAAGCTTTGGCATCAATGCTGGGATGATGTCGGAGTTTGTAACCTTTGTGTTATAGGAAAGTGATGTAACCAACAAACTGTTGTTTGCAAAGAATTCAAGCAACTGGGCTGTTGTGAAGTGTGGGATCGAAGCAGCGGCAGCATAAGCAATCAATGGCTTGTTCTTCTGGTACTCGGAGATCCAAATATCAGCAACGTGATCTAATAATTGTTGATGATTGATTCTTGCAAACATGTACCAAATTGGATGAATGCTTGGCCTGTAGTCGCGCGACTGTAGCAAAACATCGGCAAAGTGAATGAGATATTCCTTAGAAATTGGACGACGCAATAATTCATCATTTGCAACAGACTTGAAAGATTGCTCGAAAGCGGACCACATGTAAAGCGCGTCAACGTTCTTTTCGATAATCTTCTGTGATGGATTCAAAACTGGGTGAACTAACTCCATAAATGTGTCAACATCAGGAATGTTTGTGGAAGCCATGTCAACGATGATTGCGAATGCAACTGGAGTGTGTGCTGGGTGTTCTGTTGTGATATCGTATAATGTTTGAATATAATCAGCAGCGAGTTGATAACTTTGCTTGAGAAGACCGGCACGAGAGACGCATGCCAATGTCAATATGTATGCCGCTCTGTTTTTGCGCTTCTGAAGCTTCTTTCCTTCATCTGGAATCGCTTTTCTCAAATTTACAAGTAAATCTTTCGCAGAGACTTCGGATTTGTTCTTCTTGAGGATGGTTGTTAAGAAATAGCAGTATTTTGGTTTGTTTTTCTGGTTGTTATCATCAGCAATTAACCGTGCTAACGTATCAATCGTTGAATTTAAGTTCTCCGCACTGTCCTTGACGATCTTAAGGATCTGGCGCGTTGATTCTTCAACGTCTGCTTCCTGTGCGAACGCTTGAATCGCTGCTTTCGAGGTCATTTTTATTTTGTAAAGCCACAAAAAATCATTGCAAAATTTTAGGCACCAAACTTAAAATATATATTTCTTTTCATTATGATTTCACTTTTTACTAACATATTATACTAAAATTATTGCTAGAAAATTTTCAAACCAACAAAAATCTAACACTAATATCACAATTATAATGGATTCACTTTTTACTAATAAACATTGCGATGTTAAGATCTTTTTAAAAATCAAAATATACTTTAAATTTGATTAATTTTTATCATATCTCTTTGAATTCTCAATAAAAATACAAAATAAATAACAAATTATTTTATATAATTAACTGCTGCTATTTTAAATTAACAAAATGATGAGTTTTACTTTTGATAATTCTTCAAATTTGTGATTCAAAAATTGCAAAATTTGATTTTTGATGTTAGAATTATATTGGCTTCACTTTTTACTAATAAATGAACCTAAAATAAATTTTTGATTTTAAATTATTTTATTTTTAGAATGTGCATATTATACAATTCACTTTTTACCAATAAACAAAGCAAAAATAATTAATTCAAAAAATTTCTCGGGCAACTAAAAATCAAAATATCTCTTCAATTAAAAGCATTTGATCAAAATTTTGTATAAAAATAGATATGAAACTCTAAATAATATATGAACATAAGCAAAAATCACGAAAATGTTTAACGAGAAAAAATAACGAATATTTTTCCAAAATGAAGCAAAAGGGAGAGAAAAGTTCTTCTCCACCTTTTATAACGGACCCAGACGTTCTCGTTTTTCGCGATTTCACCGTTGGGGAACCGTTTGAGCTGCCTTTTACAATGACAAACGTTTCATTCGGACGAAATTCATTTAAATATAAAGGAATCGACCAAGAATACGCTTCTTTGTTCAATCTTATATTCACGCCAGCCGGTTTAGTGTCTCCTGGCGTTGGTGTGCCGCTTAAACTTCAGTTTACGCCGAAATTTAACACCGGATTTACAACATGCTTGCATTTCGTCGCCAATGGAGTACCGTTCGATGTAAAAATCGAAACAATTCCTAAAACTATTAACATACAATTTGAGCCTTTCGATGTCTTCGATCTCGGCACTGTTACGTTTGGCGAGGAAATAGAGGGCACGTTGAGGATCAGAAACACGGGTGCTTTAAGAGCCACGTGGACTATTTCTATGGAAAAAACTACAAGCGATCCTAAATATTTATCTTTAGAGGAAGGCGAAAAATCGCTTAATTTCTCGGTTAAGCACGGTGCAATCAACGGATACGCTTCGTCTACAATCAGAATATCTTTTAAACCCGAAAGACCGGCACAATTAAGCTTTTTACTTCGTTTCAAGTTTTCTTCGCCAGAAGAGGCATTCAAATCATTCACAAAGGATCTTCCATTCGCTGCGGTCGGTTCTGACGTTCCTGTGTTTTTAGATAACGATTCAATCGATTTTGGAGTTTGTTTCTACAACGAATTGTATCGTGGATCTCTCATTGCCAGAAACAGAAGCACATTGTCACAAAGATTCACAATCGAATCTCCTCCAAATGCAGAAAAATTCATCGATTTTCAACCAAAAATGGGTTTCATTCAGCCGCATCAAACATTCCAAATTTCTATCAAATTACGAACTTCTCAAGCTATAAAGCAGCTAATGCAGCCTGATTCTCAAACGTGCATATTTCCATTCAAGTTATTGGTTGTTAATCAAGTTTTACCCGTTAACTTCTCGATTTCGATGCTTCCATCACCGACAAAGTTGATTTTCGATCCACCAACACTCGATTTTGGAACATTTGCGACAACAGAAATAAGATATCTCGATTTAAAGATCACATCTACACTTCAAGTTCCTGTCGATTTTGGTTTTGTCCGCCTTCCAAATGGCGTTTCTATTCAGCCATGGGACGGATTTGGTCTTTTGATGCCTAATGAAACAGTCGAACTTCAAGTTGGCTTCCAGAGTCCTCTCAGCAAGAAGCACGAGTTCGAAATAACAGTCTGCACACTCCAAGGAAGCAAATTCACGATTCCATGCACAGCAAATGTTATTTCCAATGCTATAACATTATCATCAACACAGATCGATTTCGAAGCAACGCCACTTGGAGAAGAAACGAAGTTCCCATTGGTTGTCACAAACATAAGATCTATACCTGTAGATATAGAGTTCGAGACTCCCGAAGACTTCTTCTTCGATCCAGTCGTTGCGACAATTGCTCCCGGAGCTACACAGAACGTTTTAATCACATTTAGGCCAACACCGCCAATCCAAAGCGCCACTCTTCAAACAGCGACAAGCAAAAAGAGCGCAAGTACGAAAGAAAAGGCGAAAGACAAAGCCAAACATAAAGACAAAGAAGCCAAAGATGCAAAGGATAAAGGAAAGAAAGGAGCACAGCCGCAAACAGAAGCTGTTCAAGAACAGAAGACTCCTGCAGCGTTGATTGCACCAGACTTCACTTTCAAGATCTACGACAACAATATCGCATGCTTCTGGAGATCAGGCAACAACAGTGGAAGACATCACATTGCTTTGAGAGCTGCTTCTGTCCTTCCGCAGATCTTTGTTTCGACATTAAAGATCGGAAACAGACCTCCGCACTCAGAAAAATTGATCGACTTGGGAATGAAGAGCGTCAACTTTGGAACTGTCGCATTGGGTCAATATCTTGATGCTGAGATCACGTTGACAAATGCTTCAAAGAAACCGGCTCCAGTTAAATACGAGTGCGATGTTGGAAGCTTCGAAGTTCTCAGTCCACCAATGGACATTCCTCCAAGAGGCAGTGGAACAATCAAAGTTAGATTCACTCCCGCGCTTCAATACAAATTCGAGAGCATTCTCAAGATCACTCATCTCAACAGACCTAACAGCAGAGTCACACTCAAACTCAGCGGTGAAGGTGCTGCTCCATCTATCGATTTGTCTGCGGAGAGAATAGATTTCGGCCACATTATGGTTGGACAGACTGTTTCCAGAGCCATCTCAGTTAAAAACAACGCTGCATTCGAGCTCAAGTATTTGTACAGACTCAATCCTGACTCCAACGCTCACCATATCAATATGGATCTCACTGACGCGTTCGGTGTTAAGAAACCATTCGAGTGGTTGGAAGCTGAGAAAACAGGGCAAACTGTTGTTACTTTCTCACCAGATCATGATGCACCAGAGTTTGCTTCAACATTGATTGTTTCTGCTGGCGAAGATGGACAACGCAGAGAGATCCCAATCACTGCTTCTGCATGGCCACACGTTATGTTTGTTATCGGCGGCAGTGGCGGACAGAGACAGAGAACTGCTTTTGATCATGCAGCTCTCGATGAGCCATTCTTCAGACAGAATGTCGTCGTCGATATGTCATGGCCAGGATCTGCTGCACAGACAAGTTTGCAGGTCGGCGTTTCGCAGTTGAATGATGATGCGAAGAAGACGAACGGAGAATTCTCATTCGATCCTATTTCTGTTCCAGGATTCACTGTCACACCAATGAAGTCTTCAGTTGAAGCAAGCGGTGTCGTCAAAGTCACAATAGAATATGCTCCACCTGCAAATTCAATGCTGCAAGTCGGCCAATGGGTTGTTGGTGAAACAGGTTTAGCTTTGAAGTGTGGAGACTTCAATAGAAAGATTCCAGTCAAATTCAGATGCTTGATGAATGTCCAACAAGCTGCAGATTTATCGCAGCCAACAAAGCGCGATGCTGTCAACAAGAGCGCTAAGAGGAAATCGAGAAATTAATTAATAAAGATGTTTTTATTATCAATAACTCAATTCGCTTTTTAAATAATAGATCCTCTAAGATCATATCAATCAAAAGATATAGAGATAGTCAAGTAATTTGATTTTTTTTAATTTATAAAATATTTTCGGTTTCCAGAGAATATTGAAGTTAAAGCCATTGTGAGGTTATCAGTATTGGTTTTGAAACAATGTGATGTTAAAAGATTTGACTCAGAAGCATCAAAGAATGTTTTTCGTGAAAGTTGTTTTGTTAGGCAAAACAATTTTTTTGACACAAAACTTATTATAACAAATATAGAGCTATAACAATCTTATATTCAGATTTTAATTTGAGTATTTCATCTGATGCTTTCGCAAATTGTGATTTATTGACATCACTTTCAATCGGAAGAAGGATTTCATCAACCGAATTTCCTGGATGGACAAACATAAATTCAATATCAGTAACGAACAATATCTTCTATTCTTCATATTCATTTTTTTTCAGAATGCAATTCGCTCATCAGTCTCGAATTTTCATCATCTGTCAACACGATTAACTCAAATGCATTCCAAGACTGGATCCTTTTATCAAGCATCACATTCTGATCAAGTAATTATATGTATTTATATGATGACTGCTTTTGTGAATGCACGAATTTGAGTTCTATTACTTTCTTATCAGCATCAGAAAATGTAAGGATTTTGCAGAATGCATTCGCAAATTGTTCTATCTTGACATCACTCACAATCGGCAAAGCTAATTCTTCATATTCTATCTCCCCAGGATGGTTAAATATCAATTCAATAACAGTAACAAGCAATAATTTCAACTCACATTACACCTATTTCTAGCAATGGACATCCCTTCAAAGTATTGAATTTTCATCTGCTGTAACAAATATACATTCTAATGCATTCCAAAATTGGATTCTTATATCAAACATCACATTCCAATCATCAACATATTCATTAATCTTAGAGAGCTCATGCTTTTATGGATGCAGAAATTTGCAATCTGTAATATTCTTAGGGTCATCAAATTACGTTTACCTATATCAAAATGCATTTTCAAATTGCGATTTATTGGCAACACTTATTATCTGGTGGAGGATTTACTACGATTATTTCCATGAATGGCTAAATCTCAATACAATCGTGGTAACAAGTGATTGCTTCTATTATCCTTATTCTGTGTTCAGTCAGTGTCTTCCACTTCTTAATATTGAGTTTTCATCAGATTATTCTGTTTTTTCTGATTCTTCTTCATTGTTTGTTGTTAAGTTTTTACCTCTTGTGAAATTTATATCAACAAATGAATTCGAAGAATGGTCGAAGATAGGATCAGTAATTATCTCTGATGCTGAAAATAATATTTCAATATCTTCAAATGCATTCATGAAATGTAACGATTTGATATCATTAACAATTGGAAGACCTATTTCAATATCAGATTTTCCAGGATGGCTGAACTTGAATACTATTACAGTTACACATGATTATTTCTCATCTTCGTATTCTGTTTTCTCTGAATGTTCATCATCTTTAGGTATCGAATTCACTCCTTCAGTCACAGAAATAAGATCGAATGCATTCAAAGAGTGGACAAAGTTAAATTCATTAGAATTCTTGTTACCACCAGAAAATGAAGTTGGAAACAACATTAGAATCAAAGCAATTGGCTCAGAAGCTTTCAGAGCCACCTATATTAAAGAAGTTGAACTTTCTCATTGCAATCAACTGATTTATATTGGTGATGGAGCATTCTATGGAATAGAACAATTAACTTCTGCTTATTTACCTCACAAGATAGCAGTAGGTGCTCAGTGCTTTGCAAACTGCGTTCATCTCTTTGATGTTTCTCTACCGTTGAAAATTATTAGAATCAATGAATCTTTCTTCGAGAACTGCTCGAAATTAACTTCGATTGCAATTCCTCTAAGTGTCGAATCTATCGATAGAAGAGCTTTCTATGGAACAGGGTTTGAGTCAATAAGGATTAGATATGCAACAACTGTTTACTTGGAAGCATTCGCAAATTGCCAATCGCTTAAACTTGATGAAGCTTTCGATTATGCTGTGATTTCAAATTATGCATTTAAGGATTCAAACAACACCAAACATATTATTATATATGAGTTGTCGTGATCCACAGTGGCTCATTCTCTATCAATCCGAATATATCATACTTCGGATTGAGAAATGTCGCAATTCCTACAACGCGAAAGACTATACAGCGATCAACGTTGTTGATGGATATCTACACGACAAATATTGCGGCGTTAAAGTAATTCACGTCCATCCTAAGATGGGTTGCAATCAGATACTATTGGATGTGTTTAATATGCAGGTAATGCATTTAATTCCATATGTAGAAAAAAGATGTAGATTTCAAAGCATTATTTTGACAAATCAAGATTTGAAGAGGAATATCAAACTGTTGAATAGATATATGAATATTATATAGTGTGTATAATAGATGGAAAGAATTCAACAAAAATATATCGCTGCATTGTTGAGATACACTCTAAATTAATATCTCAAAAGTGACTGAATACCGATATGTTATTTGGAGTGCATCACATAAAGAAGATTATATGCAGCATATCAGTTATTATACTCATATACTATAGTACTGTTATATACTTTTGCATTGAGTTGTATATTGTTGTTGCCTTTGTATAAATATTTGTGCTAATGTACATTCACCCGATGCTTGAATTATTGTGATTGCTTAATCCATGAAATTGTGTGTATTTAAGAAGACTGCATGCTGTTCAAAGATACCTTATTACATGTAATGCACACAGTTTTTGATAGTTTATTATAATATTTTATGAAAAATAAGTAATATCTTATATTCAGAAGAGTGATTAGGGATTATTTGACATGAAGCACTAAATTATAGCGTGTGTAGAGCATTTGTTTATCATAAATAGCTAATTATAACATATGATTAGATTCTTCAAAAAAATATCATATGCTATGTCAGATTAAAAGTAACACCATACTACTCATATGAGAGTGTGTCATTTCTGCGCTTTCACAAGCCTCAAATTCAGAAAAATAAAAAATATTTTCTCAAGTCTCTTATTTCATAACATATGTACTTGGGTACATGCTTTCGCATGCTGCGTTGAGCATCCAACATGTATATGGATGTGAATGAGAAAATATTAAAAATACTCACTTAAATTTTGATGCTATTTAGTATATATTATTTTGCATACGTGTGCATCCTTCTTGCACAGAGAAACTTATCAGAAACAGCGTAAATAGCAAAAATGCTCGTGATATATAATTTTGACAATGTAAAGTGATTGCGTCAAAATGTCAAAAAAAAGTATTTTTAACACACGCACATATTATAATGCACATTTACCGTCTAATTATAGAAAAAATCAGTCTTTTTTATTAAGTTTTTAATACTGATTATTTCAATATTGACGACATAGATTAATAAGCATAAGTAGAATTCATAAATACACACTGTTCATTTTTCATCGCCTATCAAAAGTATCAGAACTCGATTTAATATTATCAAACTAAAGAAAAATAACTAGAAATAACTATATTCCATTCTCTGTTGTCCTCCTGTGCATGCAGAAGGACAAAATAGATTGAATTTTAAATGTTTCTGTTAAAATAAAGCAAAATTGCGTGATTCTGTAATTTTTGAGCTACCCTAAAGCTCTCAGTAACTCTGTTGATCATGCATTCGTGTGCAAATCAATAAAATGCTGTAAAGTAGCTTAGAAGGCAGATATTAAAATCAAAAAGATAAAATATCATTGAAAATGACATGATTCTTGCTTACATCATACAGAACATCGCTGAATTGAAGAAAATGGGCAAAAAACACATCTTTCTCAATGATTTTTGATCTTGAAATATAGCTGGATGCTACATTTCATTATGTATAGTATGCATCGAATCCTTATGCTCTGTAGATCTAATTTTAGTGTTTGCTGGTGCCAGAAGTCGATAATTTATCCAAAAAGTTTAAATTCCATCAAAAATGATCAATTTCTAGTAAAAACTCCAGAACAGCAATCGTCTGGAGAATTTGTACCAGAAATTGATCATTTTTGATGGTATCTATAAACGGAGAATTATAAACTACAGATTGCTTTGCTTGTCAAATTCCATGACAAACTGATGCGTATAAGCTATCTGTTTGTCATGATATTTGATAAGTAAAGCGAGTATTCGAGATCGATAAATCGAATGTTGTTGTTTATCGCACTTTCTATGACTGTCTGAAGTTGTCAGATCATTCTATGCTTTGGAAGCTTCATGGATCCATTGAAAATATAGATTTGTCAATGAAAGTTGAATGAGTTCAATCTGAGCCAATCTCGAAGTTACCAATTATCAAGGGTAAGGACTTCCCAGCTATGGATCTCTCCGGCAAGTGCGATCCATGCGTTAAAGTCCAGTTGAACAGCACCAGCAAGGCCTTCCAGACACAGATCGTCAGGAAGAACCGCAACCCAGAGTGGAACGAGACATTCACACTCGACGTTCCAAACAAGGAGGGCGATGCTATCCACATCACAGTCAACGACTATGATGAGACATCTGAGAAGGACCTCATCTGCACACACGTCATCCAGCTCAAGGATCTTCCATTCAACTAGCCAGTTGAACTCGAGAAGGAGGGTGGCTTCCGCAAGGACTGTGGTGAGATCACATACCGCATCCTCATCAAGGGTGCTGAGGAGAAGAAGCCAGAGCCAGTCAAGGAGGAACCAAAGCCAAAGAAGACAGTTATCGAGATCACAGTCATCAAAGCTAAGGATCTCGCTGCCATGGATATCGGAGGCAAGTCCGATCCATTCGTCGTTCTCCAGATGAACGGCACAGGCAAGCCATACCAGACACAGGTTATCAAGAAGAACTGTAACCCAGAGTGGAACGAGACATTCACAATCGATGTTCCTAACAAGGCTGATGATGCTCTTCACATCATCTGCAATGACTGGGATGACCATAACGACTCCGATCTCATCGGCTCTTATGTCCTTCCACTCAACGAGTTTGCTCTTGATACACTCGTCGAGAAGAAGATCAACCTCAAGAATCAGGGCGGTCTTCGTAAGGATCGTGGTGAGCTCTATATCAAGTTCACACTCAAGGAAGTCGAAGGTGAACTCGAGAAGGAGCCCCACAAGGAGCAGTTAGGCGACAAGTCCATCTTCCAGAAGGCTGCTGAGGAAATAAAGAAGGAGGATGAGCTCATCCTCCACCTCCTCTGATGATGTCGAGAAGGGTGAGAAGAAGAAGAAGAGGAAGCACCACTCCAAGTATAAGGACGACAAGAAGGACGAGTAAATAAGTTGAATTACTTGATTTTTCTAACTCAAAACACTTTTTTATTTGTTTTTCATAAAATATAATAATAATTCGAAACACTTTACGCATTTACCTCTATAATTTGTATCCAATAATGAAAACATCACAAACAACAAAGATTATTTCTTATTCTTTTCCTCGCGTTTCTTTTTTATAAATTTTGGTCCCTCAAAACCTGGGCGAATTGGGTTTGGCTTGTTCTTAGGCTTCTGCTTCGGCACGTTTCTGTTCTGTTGTACTGGTTTCGGCTTCGGAATATTTTCATCCTTTTGCTTCGGCTGATTTTCTGGTTTCTGATGCGTGACAACTTCGAAGTCCGTCTCGTTCGGAGGCAAAAACACCATTAGGCCGTCGTAGAACTTGCGCTCTTCCTCGAGTTCTGCGATGGACGCCATTTTGAAGTTTACAATAATCGTCGCAAAAGGTCACTTTCTTGAACTCTCTTTCATCATCATTATCTTCACTCCACACTTCAACAATCGATATTCCTTCAGTTCATAAAGCCATCCTATGAATTGTATGCAGTTTAATGAGAATAATTAATCATCATATTCATATTATCATTGTTTTAGCCGATTTATCGATTTTTGTATGCCTATTATGATAAATTTTAGATGTAATATATTCGTTATTCAAAATTATAAAATAAGTACAATTTACAAATGCAATTACTGTGCTGCTACCTGCTCTTCCTCGTCCTCTTCGTCGTACATCTCCTCCTCATCGCTGCTCTGGAACTCGTACAGGAGTTCGTTCTTCTGCTCAGGTGGAAGCGTTTCTCCGATGTAGCATCCGAGCATCTGTATTGGATCGTCTGGCATTTCCTCGATGAGGTAGCAAAGGCCGCCTGCGAGTGCTGGCGCTATTGTCTGAACGAGCCACTCTCTCTGTGTCTTTGAGTATTTGGCAAGAAGACGTGTTTCCTCGTGCTCGATGAGTTCTTGTTGTCTTGTGATTGCGAGTTCTTTTTCGCGCTTCTTCGCTTCTTCTGCTTCGCGAAGCTGAGCTTCAGCCTTAGCAAGACGCTCCTGCTTAAGTCTGCGCTGCTTCTCTTGTTCCTCTGAATCTCTCAAAATGAGAGAAGGAGTCTTACCGAAGTTACGCGGTGTTCCAATGAATTTGGTGACAATGTCAACTGGGTCTGTTACCTTTTCTATTGGTATTGTGATAGCTTTCATTGTTGTTGAATCAAATGCGAAATAAAGGTGTGATTCATCAGCGCCATTTGTTGTGCGGTACTGAGATAATCTCGCTTCGAACTCATCTGTGTTTCCAATACCAAGTATCATTGATGGATCTTGCTTGGCTCTGTTCCTGAGGAACGTGTCAGTGCCTTCGAGTTCGATGAAGTACTGAGGGGAGTTCTGAGAATCTTGCCAAAGGGCTTCAGCGAAATCACTGTTCGATGGAATACCATCAAGAATAAATCCTTGGTTCTTGCATGGAACATCTTGAAGCTTCCATTTCATTAAGTCCAATAATAATGGTGGTGAGATTTCTCCCTGAAGCTGCTGTGTGAACTGACTCCAGTATCCGCTGACATTCTTCTTGGCTTCTGAAATCAAGCTATCGACAGAAATGAGAGGAATAGAGTATTTGTAAGCAATTTTCGCGCATAGTGTTGACTTTCCAGAAAGCGGCGGACCGCAAACGAGAATTCTCGTTGGCTTAACATTCCTTGATTCGAGGAACTCCTTTCCGATGTCTTCAATAGACTGAAGGAATCCGCTAGCGCATGTCATCGGGACTCTTGCCAAGAGCTCGTTGACTGCTTGGATGTCAGCTGTCAAATGATCGATCGCGGTCTCTGAGATCCATGGAATTGTCAATGTTTGATCAATCTCGATTGTGTCGACTTCGCCATCAGAGAAAAGCTTGGAAATACCTTCGATGATGTCCTTCAGCTTCGAATTTGCCTTGTCGACAGCCATGACGAACCTATCGATCATCTGGCCTTGAAGAGTTGAAACAAGGAGAGCTGAGAGATCGCGAACATGAATCATCGGAACTGTGTTCTGTCCATCGCCAATAACAGGAAGTTTGTGCTGAATTTCTGCAAATCCATACTGCTCAACGTTCTTGTTGTTCCAAGCGAACTTAAAGAACGGGAAAAGCAAGTCTTCGCCGTCGCCGTACGGAATTCCGCACGCGAGAACGTAAACTTCGACGAGTGGGTTTTCACGACATAATTTCGTTGCACGAAGCTCGGCATCGTACTGTGCGCGGAAGTTCGGATGTGGTTTGCGTTTTCTAAAGTCATCGCCTGTCAATGTCGTCGATGAGGAAGTGATGGCCCAAGTCATGAGTGTGGAAATGAGCACAATCTTGATGTTTGTCGTCGCTGCCTCGAATCTTGCGAAGGATTGAACGGCTACTGATGGATCTTCTCTGATATCGAAAACGAAAGTGTTACAAAGAGCAAACGCATCATCAATGCTTGCGACAACTTCATATTTTGGTATTGGTGAAACGCTTGGGGCCGCAAACTTCCTAATTGGTTCGCGATCGCCATAAACATTGTATTTCGCCTGCAAAAGTGCAGAAACAACATGACGGCCGATATATGAATTTGCATGATGGACGAAAACGCTTAATTGTGATGGATCTGCTCCTTCTTCTTTCTGTGGTGGAGGAGCTTCAGACATTTTAACGTATAATTATCGTTTGTAAATTGACAAAATATAATCTGCCTCCTAATTCATTTAAAATGTTATTTCTGTCATGTAAATTTAGAAATCTGCTTTGTAAATTCTATATATATTTTGTCATGTAAATCGTTTTAAGTGAACGATTTCTATCATGTAAAATAACAATCTGCTGCGTTATTTGTCATGTAAATAAATTGTTTGTAAAATATTGCAAATTTGGGTACGCAACCATTTTTGTCACGTAAATTATAGAAAAAAAAAATATCTAAATGTCACGTAAATTGGCAAATTTGTAAATCTTTAATATGCATTTCAAAATCAATTTTTTGCGACATTTATGATATTCAAAAATAGTGGTACTGGATAGAAGGCGTCAATTTGACACTTTTATTGACACATTTCAAAATGAACTTTTCGATTTCCAATCTTCGCGCTTGTCATCTTTCTGTTTCGCCGTTATTTACAATGCGGAGACTTAACGCTGACAAGCTTTCTATATCCAAAATCTTATCTCCTGTGTTTTATAATAATCAACTATTGCAAGTTTCACGTTCCAAGTTCGAAATGTCACTTAACACAGTTGTATGTATTGATTCAGATACTATATCCGGCAAATCTTCGCGATATACAAGCACAGTGCCAAATATCAGCGTTTTTTTCAACTATAGCTACTTTTCACACCTCTCGAGTCAGACAAATGCATCAGCTATACTGATAAGTAACGGAGATGATATTGAGTTTGAAAAATGCGATTTTACAAAATGCTATTCAAGCGCTTCATGTGGAGCCTTCAAAATATCAGCTCAATACGTAAATATGGTATCTGTATGCTTCTGTGATTGCAGATCCTTTGTTGAATACACTTGTGGATTAATTAGTGTTCAAAATACTGCTCTGATTAAAGAAACAATTATATTCAAGTGTCAAGGAGCCTCTCCTTATGCAACAACTACAATTCAGACCACAGGATCCCTTACTATATCAAGTGTTAACTTTTCACGAAATAAGGCTCAGCACTATGCTGCTTTCAAAATATATAAAGGGTCGTTAAGATTCAATGAAATGGCAATTTACAACAATACAGGCAGCACAATTCTTGGTGAGGAAAGCTCTTCAAACAAAAGGACAAGAGACTCCTTTTTCGCATTCAACAATAAGCATTCTGTTGGCTTATTTGATTTGATCAACCATGACACAGACATTGCCGCTCCTTTAACTGGTCTAGTTGTTCAACAAAATGAAGGTAATTTCATAAATTGCGTATACACAAACATATCACTATTGAAATTTACAAATTGCCACATCGATTTTCTCCCACCAGAAGGCATAAATCCGTCTATGTTAAGCTGCTTTAACACCACTGCTAATTTGCCTACAGGCCAGTTCTTGTATTATGGAGTTTGCATCCCTGCTGATATTGATGCAATCGAAGAAATGTCAGGAGAAATGGTTAAAACCATGAATTATTCTTATGGTATTTTCTTCGCAGTGGTAGGAATATGCATAATCATGATTATCATTACAGAGGTCAGAAACTGTATGCTCAAAAAGAAACAAAAGAATAATTAATGATTTGTAATTTTTTGCAGATTATATATAATGTATTTATTCAAAAGTAAAACTAGCCTTTCCTTAATTAAACAGCATTTACCTAATCCTTCTATATCAACTAGAAATGCTTAATTTTAGATATTGAATACAAAAATTAAAATTAAGCCACTGAAATGTGAAAAAAAATTCGAACAATGACATTTATGTTTTGTGTTGATTGGAATATTTGAATTAAATTTTATTATACAGTATAAAATGATGAAAATTATTGGATAATTTGTTCTGCATAGTCCTTAACTTCCTTGAGGCGTCTGTGTACAAGAACTTCAGCTTCAGAAAGACGCTGTTGGCAATCTTTGATTGAAGCAGCAACTTCATCCATCTGCTTATTCAAGCGCTGTTCGACATCATCGAAGTTAACGGTCGAATCTGGACCAGCAAAACTGACTGTTGGCGGTTTTTGAATTGCTGAATTATCAAATTTAGGGAAGAGAAGGAAATCACCGTTGAGCTGCCTAACAGAAGGAAGCATCTGACGGATATATTGCGGCAATGTTGATTGTTGTGCAATAGTGTTTTGTCTCAAATCGAGATAACGAAGATTTACGAGTTTAGAGAACTCCTCTGGCTTAATTGCGTTGAGTTGCGATATACCACAGTCTCTCAATGATAATTTCTGGAGACTTATGATCTTTCCAATTCCTGTGAGTGGAACTGATGTATTATCTAACACTAATTCTTCGAGCTTCGATAAGTTTTCTGTTCCTGCAAGGCTAGCAAGCTTGTTTCCTGTAAGATCGAGACGAATCAAATCTGGACAAAGATCTCCAAGCTTTGAGATATCCGTTAGACCAAGATTTGCGAGTTTGAGATTGTAAACTGTTGTTGTGTCGTAGTTTCCTGAGTGAATCTTAACTATGGCTGCAGTAAGCATTTTTTTAAAACGTTCTTTGAAAAGTGACAAAAGTAAAAGTTTATTGGAGACTTAAATATGCTTCCTGTATAGTGTTTTCTCTCATTGTATAGCTTTCTGTCGTTTATTGCCTCACTATATTGCATTTCGTTACTCGAATATTTTTTATGATTTGAAAATTCGAGTAATGTATTACACATAGAGTTTCAATGTGAGTTTTATTGATTTTTATATAAGTTTTAATTCATAATTTATCATTGCAGTCTTCAAACACAAACTCACATTTCTTTATTACTTCGGAAGCATTTTCCCGTTCGCGGTTGTTATCGCGTCATGGATATGCTACTATTCTTTATATCATTATACCACAGGAATCATTCCTTACATCTCAGATACTGTTGTCAACCTTCCACAACGAAGAATTTTTGCAGCTGGAATGGATATAGAGCTTGGGGTCATTATTGCACTATACTACATTAGAATCAGCCATATAAAGAAGTCAGCTGAAGATTTAGGAATATCAAGAAAAATTTCTTACGTTATCAAGTTAATTGTGATGTACATTTGCATTGTATTCGTACCATTGGGCCTATTTGTTCTCTCTGCGGGGACAGTAGAAATGAATTTTCCAGTTCATATAACTGGAGCAATCGTTTTCTTCTTTGGCTCATGGATATTTTACGTTGCTAGCGACTTCTCGTTGATGCAGTGCAAAATCAGGATTAATTTGATTTCGTTATCTTTTACATGGCTTAATCTAGGCTTCTTGATACTATACATGTTTTTTTCTAACTTCAGTAAGCAAAAACCTGTGAATATTGGAGCTATATTCCAATATTTAACAGCATTATCAACATTTGCAAAATTATTCTGCCTGATGTTCGATATTCCCGATCACCATATTGAAATTAAGAAAGACTAACCGTGACTTGAATAACTTACTTGAAAATTTTTTCATTGAATTTTATAATATTGTGTTTATTAATAAATTACATGTATATTAACTCAACAAAAGAAAGCATAACTAAATACTAAAGATGTATTAAAGAAAAATGAATAATCACTATAGATTTAATATATCTATTATAATCTATATTATTATATCAATTTTCTTTACTCTATGGTCCTAAAATGCTCATCATCGACTATAAGTTTATTCTTCAAGATTTTTATTTACATGTCATATTTCTATTTGAATTGACGAAAAGTGACAAAAATAAGAAAAATTAACATAATTGTGGCGTTTATTTATCAAAAGTTATTTTACATGACATATTATTTTTTTGATTCCGTTTAATGAGTGTTAATGTTGATAAAGTTGTTGTAGTGAACGAAAAGGCGACATTTGGCGATGACTTTCAAGTCCGGTTTTATTTCTAACAAACAGTTTGATATTACTTTAGATTGCACATCTCCAATTTCATCTTTCATTCGCTGGGAAGTCATTTATGTCGGAAGTGCTGAATCACATGATTATGACCAGATACTGGCATCTAAAAAAGTCGGACCAATTGAAGTTGGCTTAAATCGATTCGTTTTGAACGCAAAACCACCGCAAACAAACAAAATTCCGTTCGACGAAGCTGCTTTATCGGCACTTATATTACGTGTTATGTACAAAGAGCAGGAATTCAACAGAATCAGTTATTATGTTTCTTCTGAAATCCCAGTAGATGCTACATCATTTGAAGGCCTCGATTTGAAGGCAATTCCTCGCGAAATTGATACTCAGAACCCAACTGTTCATCCAAAGCAAATCAGTTGGAAATAAGTTTTATAAATATTGTTTTTTATCAAATACATCATATGAATGTCAAAGAGCTCTTGAAATCAAATTAGCTCTATGATGTTTATAGACTAATTAAATAAATATTGCAATTTTTAAAAATATCATTGACCTAATCTTAAAATTGCATTAGGTATAACTATGCAGTGGCATTGATATTGATATATTCATACATATCAATTTTTTTTAAATAATTAAATATCTTTAGAAAATATACTTAATATTGCTTTTATAGTAGTAAAACTAAACAGAGTTATGATGGTTTGATATATATTTATGTAATATCACTTCAATTCAATAAAACATAAGTTGATATTTGATGAATCTGATGAAAATTGTTTCGTTCATAGATATTAAAGCAACTCATTATATATATGATGGGAAAGGTATTTTAAAGATATGAAACATCAACAATCAATGTTCGATATCAAATGATGTAAGAATAATATTTAGGGGATTGACAAAAATAAGCAGGGGGATTCAAAATGATTGATTTTCACCTTGGTTCACCTTATTTAGCTAATTCTGCCAAGTTTAAGCTTGGCCCAGACTTCACATTTGCCATAAATGATCACGTCTATCGTACGAAATTGCACCATGCAGCTTTAATTTCGCGAAAAGTTTTGGAAATGTCGCAAATTCGATCGACATACAACAGTTTATCGATAAAAATGACAATAAATAATGAAAGTACTTACCAAATATTCGACTGTTTACTTACAGGGACTTCAATTTCTACAAAATTAGATGAAAATCACAGCATAGAATTGTATACACTTGGAACAAAGATCGGAAATGATGATTTTATCGACCAATACATAGAATTCTTTAACAAAATCGAATGTAACGCAAATAATTTAATCGAATTCATTGGCAAAGCAACGATTTTGAACAGGTTCACTAAAGCAATAGACTTCATTGTCCACAATTTCTCAAAAATCGACGAAAAATTACTGATTAAAGCTCTTTTGATGTTAAATTTCAACAATGTTGAGACCATCTTCAAAAACAAAGAATTGGATATGAAAAGCGAAGATTACACTGTGCACATCATTTTGGAACTCAGTAGGCAGCATTTTGAGTTTATTCACATGTTAAAATACGCTTCTGTTGAGTTTTGTTCGATTGAAACGATTCTCGACTTGATAAATCATTTCGAAAGATCAACAAAGATAAGAGGTTGTCATGATATAATTGCATGTTTCAAGAATCTACTGCAGCAGCATGATACCTTGGACTTTAGAAGCCCACTTACTGGTCACCAATCACAACTAATTGGAAGAATTAAATACGATCAGTTGAAAGATGAATATGATGATTTAAGACATAACTATGAGACGTTCAGTATAGAAATGTTATCATTAATGCCTAAAACAAAAGAGAATTTCAGCAAAATTTATAAAATATTGGAAAATGCATGCAAAGAAGGCCTCAACAATGTGTTATCATATTCAATAAACAATGGATACTGCAATGTTAAAGATGAAGGCGGTAATAATGCAATGATGAATGCATCAAAACAAAATAATTTCGAATTATGCAGAAAACTCCATGAACTCGGGATGAATCCAAATGAAAGATGTAAGTGGAATAATACAGTATTGATTTGGTTCTCCATTAAAGGAAATTTAGATGCAATTCAATATTTCTCGATATATGTTGATTACAATGCCGTTAACAATACGAAAGGTTCGCCTTTATACTATGCGAGTAGAGACAATCATATTGAAATCGTTAAATTCTTATGTTCTCTACCAAAAATAAATCTAGATGTGATAAATGATGATGGAAAAACTCCATTAAGCGCTGCTCAATCTGATGAAGTAAGGCATATCCTTTTAAGTCATGGAGCAACACAATAATATTATTTTGATATTATCATTGTTTTTCATTATATTATGTTAGTAAATGTTTAGTAAATGTTTATATATGTTTACATCATATTTCTTAAGTAATATCATTGAAATAAATGAAAATATTAATCAAAACACAATATTTGAGTTATAACTTGATTTTAATATATTAAATGTATTTGCAATGAGAAGTTTGTTCACATGATGGAAATGTATTATTTCAAGTTTTACAAAACAAACAAAAAAATTAGTATATATATTTGAAGTATTTGTGGTGTCCATACTTATGATTATGATGGAGTCTATTTGGCTTTGGACTTGGAGGAGCATCATCATCATCTCTAAATTTATTAGGTTCTTCTCTATGATGATGTTTCTTGTGCTTCTTGTCATCCTCTTCATCCATGTTATTCATTGTGCTGCTCTTTAACTTTCTATGATGTTTATTGTATTGATTCATCATCGAAGTAAACTTGTGGTGATGTTTAAGTCGTTTCTTGTTTCTCTCTTCGTCTTCTGATGTTTGTTCGGGCTCCATCATGAATCTCGACACTGGTTTGGAAGCTGTGTTTATAATAATGTCACCGGAATCATCAGAAAACATATCATGCTCCAAGATTTTGTTCTGACGTGTGTCGACGCCGTTTTGCTTAAATCGGTAGAAAACATCGAAATTCGAATATCCCGAAAGATTTGATGACTTTGAAGACTTAGGAGATGGTGGAACACTGTCTTTTTCTGGCGTGCTTGGGTTGTTTGCGTGCTCAGAAACATCGCTCGCAAAGATTCCAGCAGATGGAATATGAATCAACGAAGGCAGAGAAGCGTCATCGAGTGTTGTCTCTGATTGATGATCAAGATTGAAGTTTAGCTCTGTTTGGCTCAATTTATAGTCACCAATCGCACCCAGAGGTATCAACTCTGAACTGGTGGTGACATCCGACGACATTCGTCTTACTAATGGAAGATTTGTGTTGACTTCGTCCTCATTAATTGGAGGCAGCGGTAAATCCCTAGAAACGTCTTGCCTTAGCAAATTTCCGATAATTTCTGGGTTTCCTTTCTGAGTTCCGAGCGCGTCGATGTTTAAATTGAAAATATTTTGTGATGAATACAATCCTGACCTTCTGCCACGTTTTCGTATGAGAGAGAGCGGCATTAACGATAGGCCTGAATCTGATGAATCTGATGTTTTAATTTTATTGACTTTTAATTGAATATTTCCTGAAGAACTGATTTTTGAAACTCCTCGTTGTTTTAATTGCGAATTATTTGTTGGATCTGATGGATCTGGAGTTTCTTCGTTTTCCCTGTCCTTAGAAAGCTTCACACGGCCCGCGAAGACGATAATCTCTTTCAAACTCCGGCCGCATAAAGATTTGCCACGCTTCAGTTCTGTTTTCACGCGCATCTTTGGCAACGCGAGCTCCACTTGCTCGAATATATGCGGATGCATTAAATTTTGGAGAAGAAAACGAAAATTTTATTTATATTTTAATTCAATGGTTAACGATTTTATAAACTTGTCGCCTTTATATCCATTTTCCTCATTCTCTGAACCTTAATTAAGAACAACGTATTTATAAATGTTTGCGGATGGAGATCGAGAGAAAGAACACTATGAGCGTCCTCTCCGCAATGTCACTCCTTTCAACATCAGAAGTCCAAACAGTCAAGGACATTCTTCCAGAGTATTCTCCATTCAACAGCAGGAGAACGAACATCCCTCGTCCATCAAGAACATATTCGTCTGCAGCCGACGACGTCATCATCACAGAAGACGCACTCCCAGAGGCACTTCGTAG